>PJAB01000071.1:0-47421 GCA_002887195.1 Chrysochromulina parva
GATCAGGTCTACCGCAAAAAGTTCGTGCCTGCGGAGGCGGCGAAGCAGTTGGCCTCGAGCAAGTACGCGGGCTCGGTCGCTTGAGCCGCCGGTGCTTGAGCCGCTCTCGCATTCGCCATCTTCTCCCCACAGCCCATGAGTCGGTGTGCTCCCCCCGAAGGTCACGCACATGCGGAGCTCGGTGACGCTCTCCGCGTGGCTGCTGGCGACGGAAGGGAGGCGCTGCTTCTGACGAGGGTGGGCCTGTTCAGCTCGAGATATCGGACTGAGACCCATGAGCCGGCTCTTGGTGGACGTGTCAGCGGTTTGTGTGTGTGGCCCAAGCATGCTGTACTGTGCGTCGTATCGCTGTTTGAAGCGTTCTAGTGTCGGGCAGAGCGGCAGACTGTCTCGGCCGGCTCCAGGCGTGCTTGAGTGCTGAGTGCTATACACTTACTGTGCGTGTGAGTCAGAGATGTGTGTGATTTGGAGTTTAGCATATTGTGTGTGGCGGTGTGATTATTAACGTGGACGTGTGGAGAGGTCTCGAGTTCCCGCATCCCCGCGGGCGGTCTTGCGAGTTGCGTCGCCGTCGGTTTGTCGCCGGGCGCCCGGGGCGGCTCACGCACGCCGCGCGCGGGCGGAATACGGGCGTGACGCTGGACGCGGCAACGCGGCGACGCGACACGACCGGCACTACACTGTGCATCTTGGTTCTCGCCTTGCCTCACACCACGCCAGCCGCCAACCCCATACTCGCGAAGGACCAAGACCAAGACACCGCGGCGGCCCCCGCGGAAGTGAACAGCGCCACGCATTCGGACATGGGGGGGGGGGGGGGCTTATTTTAGCTCCGCAACCTTTCTCGCACGTGCTTTGCAGCCTGGGAAATCGCCGGCCCGAACGGCGCTGGCGCGACACTCAGCCAGTCGAAGATCTGCGCCACGCGTCGCTTGCGCACAGAGTCGGCACGCGGGTGGGCCGCAAGCGCGAGCAGCAACGACAGGGGCGTGTCGAGCACGCCGCCGTGAACGCCGCTTTCACGCAAGTTCGCGCTCGCCTTCGTCAGCCAATGATGCTGCCCCAGCTGTGCAGCGCCCACGACGGCGGCCGCCACGTACCGATCCATCGACTCCCACTGCCGAACCGCTAAGTCGGCACGCGCCCGAAGGGGTGATGTCTGTTCGGCCGCAGGTGTGCGCGCCAGCTCCAGAACACCACTCGCCCACGGCGCGAGCGGCTCCTCGAGGCGGCACCACGAGGACACCTCCTCGCCGAGGACCTCGAGGCAGCGCGCGAGCGCCTCACAACAGCCTTTGTCGGGCTGCAGCAGGCGCTGAGTGCGCAGGTGAGCGTAGTCGATGGGCGGCAAGTCGAGCGATCTCATCGCCGAGCAGAGCGCCTCTATGTTGTAGCTTGCCTCGGGCGACACCGATGCGTATAGCACGATGAGGCGCGGTACGCCACTCAAGCTGATGCTACTGCTCGCATTGGCCGTGGCCTTGGCGGGTGCATTGACCTCATCGAGCCAGGTCACATCGAGGAGTTGTGCATCGCGTCCATCCGGTGGCAGCGCAGAGAAGCGCGCAGCCGCAACCTGCACGCGCCGCAATGCAGTCTGCATTTGCACCACCCAAGCCTCCCTGCGGCATGTGCACTGCGGCGTGGCCGCGGTCGGAGCTGCCGGCAGCACAAGCGGCTCCGAAAGAGTCACGCGTCCACCACCGAAGACGGCCGCCCACTCTTCAACACGTCGAAGCGCGCGATCGCGAAGAACCTCCGAAATATTCAATTCCATGCCGCCCTCGTGCGAGCGTGATGGAGGGTCGACACGAAGGACGCCATGTGCATGCTCCTCGATCCGATCGACATAGTCTCCAACTGCTTGCAGCTTCGACAGCAGCTCAGCCTCCTTGAAAAGAAGCGCATAACGGTGATGCGCGTCGCTGATAGCTGCGCTCGGTGGCAGGTCTGTGAGCTCGTCCAGTGACAATCGATGAGCGGACTCCGCCACAGGATAGGCCATTGCGGGATAAGCCATTGCGGCCGTCGACATTCGCTCGGCCGCCATCGCACGATTTTCCTGGGCACAAAATTGCACTCGTCATCAAGCAATCCGTTACAATTGTAATGTACAATTGTAGGTGTGGTTGTGATCAGCCTGACAGAGGCGAATCACCAGAGGTGCAGGCCGGGACGGCGCCGCAACGCTCGTCAGGGCATACCAGTGTGCGAGCCTTGCGCCTCAAAATCGGCCAAAAGGTCCTCGGCTCCTCGCACCTCGGACAACCTCGGACATTAGAGGGGAGATCGTGCCAGGGGATGGTGCATCTCTCGTATCTTTCTTTCTCGACTCTCTTTCTCTCCCCACGTCGCCGCTCGCGACGACCATGGTGTCTTCTCTTCTGAGTGTTCTTGTTGTCGTGTCGACCCACACCCTCCCATCCTGTCCCTCACCATGGGGGAACCAAGGGGGGGAACGTGGCTTGTTCCTTGTAGGCCCGGGGTATGTCGTTACGGTCGTCCCACGCACATCAACAGCACGGCTCTCATCCTACACTCCCCCCTCCCACTCGCCCCGCTGCACCGATCCCCTCATGCAACAGCACCCCCTGCACGTGCAGCGCACGACGAGAAGGGCAAGTCTATGGCTCCCACGGAGCCCTCGAGGGCGCTTTGCCAGGCTGCCACTGAGCGCTGCCAGTCATCGACGGCGCCATACCGTGAGTAAATGTTGCCGAGCCACCTCGGCGCGGACACATCTGAGATGGAATGCGCCGTAGGACTTCCATGGCTGTGAGAGCGAACATCGTGATTGCGGCTGTGGCGGTGGTTACGGCCACGCCGACGCCCGCCCTGGGTCCCTCCATGGTCGGGCCGCCGTGTGGACTCTTCACGCAACTTTTCGGGCAGCTCCTGCTTCGGCTTCTCTCCGTGGAGCTTCTCGTCCCTTGGCGGCGTATGGTTCTTCTCCCTGTTCGCCGCACGCATCTGGCGGTGCCATGCTGCACGCTCCTTTTCACGAGCTGTCTGGGTCGCTGCCGCTTCCTGTCGGGCCTGTCTCAGCGCCGCCCCGAGGGCTTTCGTCTGCTGCTGATGCTCAGATACGCGCCTCTGCCACGCCTCGCGCTCGTGCTTGCGCGCCTTCTCGCCCTCGGCGACGAGCGCGCGTGCATCACGCAGCAGCTCGTGCCGCTCCTCTGCGCCAACAGTCGCCGCCGGCAGATGCGTGCATGTGTGCATGCACGTACTCCCTTTTATCGTCGAGAGTTTCTTGCGTGCCTCCTCGGCCGACATTGACGAAGCTTCGGCCTTGGCCCTGGCCTCGTTGAGCTCATCGCGTGCCTCCGTAAGCGCTGCGTCCGAGCGCGCTAGAGCGTCCTCGAGCGATTGCGTCTCGGTCTGCAACGCTTTCCGTTCGGCCGCTGCGGCTCGAAACTCCTCTTCGAGCTCGCGCCGCTCCGCTGCCACACGTGTGAGCTCGTCATGGGCGTGCGCCAGTGCCGTTTCTGTGCCCTTGAGCTCCTTCCTGAGCTCCAGGAGGATGACGCGTCTCGCTTGATTCGCAAAGACGCTGTATGTGGCCGCCTGTTCCGATACCTCCGCCGAGCGCACAGAGAGCGAATGGAACCTGACGCTCACGCCGAACAAGCTGGCTAGTAGTATGAACATGAGCACCGACATGAAGGATGTGCGCGACTGCATGGACCGCTCCGCCACGCGGTGAAGAACTTTCGCCATGCTGCGCATGGGTGGAGTCGAGGAGGAGCCGTGCTCTTCCTTCTCGCCCTCCTCACGCTGCCTAACGTCAGCAGCAGCACGAGTCAGCCAATCTGGTTCAGCATCTACAGGCTCAGCAGGTGTCTCAGGTGCAGCGGCAACGTTATCTTCGTTAATGGGTGCGCCCGGGGCAGGCATGAGCCATGCATCGCCGGTGGGCGACAAAACGGTGACCCAGTCGTCTGGTGAGTTTTGCATTGGTTCTTGGCAGTCCGCTCGGCGGAAGGGCGTCTGAGTTGGCGTCTGTAGAGGTAAGCAAGCACAGTGCTCGCCTTTGAAGAAAGTCCGAGAACCGCCCCTCAACTGCGGTCCGCTAGCTCAACTCAAGAGTTACGTTACATGTACGTCACTGCGCACACCGGTGTGTTGGTGTGAATCCGCTATGAACGTGATTCTCGTGAGCGACGACTGATCCCGAGCGCCACAAACCCTCCACGCACTGGGGACGTTCTGGGGTGAAACATGCTGAGCCCCACGGGTGGTCAGCGTCCACACCGCCGCCGCGCTGGTCATAACCGATCACGCTGGCTGAGCGTCATTGTCGTCGCGCTTTTTCTCTGCCTAACGGGGTACTTTATGCTCGGCAGCACGCCGCCCTCATCGCCGTCGACGCCTCCCCGATATGACTGCATCATTATTCCGGGGGGCGGCCTTGATGGCAGCCGCGCGCCGGCGGCTTGGGTACGCGCTCGCCTGGACGCGGCGCTGGCGCACGATGAAGCTACTGACTTTTACCTGGTCTTGTCCCGCGGCACCACTCACAAGCCCCCACCGCTTGACGAGGATGGCTTCCCAGTGGACGAGGCGGCCGCTTCCGCAGCGTACCTAGTCGCGCGCGGCGTGGCAGCGTCTCGCGTACTGCTCGAGTCGTGGAGCCTCGACACGATCGGCAACGCGGCGTTCGCGCGTCTTATGCACGCCGACCTGCGGGGCTGGAGTCGGCTGCTCTTGATCACATCGGCCTTTCACATGCCGCGCACACGCGCCATCTTCGAGTGGGTCTTCGCGCTGCCACCCACGCTGCCCACGCCCGTACGGGCGGCCGCGCGCGCATCTGCCCTGCAGCTCGAGTACGAGGAGGTGACGGAGAGCGGCCTGGCGGACGACGATGTACTTCAGAGCCGGCGGCTCAAGGAGGAGCAGGCACTGCGTGTACTGCGCGAATCGACGATTCCGGCCATTCGCGACCTCCGCGCGCTGCATGATTTCCTTTTTGTTCATCACGGCGCCTATCGCGCGCGCACTGCGGAGGAGTCCAGGACACGACGAACGCCCGCCGCCGCCGCCGGCGCGCATATCGGCTCATACTGATCCTTTGCAACGATCAAGACGCGTCGGAATCCAGGAGCTGCCTCTGTGTGGCACACCAGGAAGGCCATACATCTTCGGATGTGTTCACAGCCAATGGTTAGAATCTGAGTCACCGGAACGGCGTCCCTCGAAGGGTCAAGTTTTCAGCCTGTTCACACATGACGCTTTTCGGCGCTTGGCGCCTTTCTCGCCGCCTCGGATCTGGACGTCGCCGAGCGCGTACTCCCCGCCACCGATGACTTCGATCAACGACTCGCTGCAGGACCTTATGCGCGCCCGCGACTCATCTGACGCCGATTCGCGAAACAGCCTGCTCGCCTCGATCCTCGCGCGGCTTGTGCAGAGCCACCTGCGTGAGCCAACAGCGACGGGTCACGATGTTGCCCGGGTGCTCATGATTGTTAGCCATCTGGCTACAAAGTGGGTCGGCGCCTTTGGTTTCGGAGAGCCGCAGGCTGTCGGGCCAACTGCGCTTGGGCTGCTCGAGCACCTCGCCGAGCCCTCAGAGGAGCGGCAAACGGCGGTGGTCGCCGCACTTGAGCAGGTGTTGCTGCTGCTGCGCATGGCGTCCGCGCGTGCGCTCGCGTGCGTCGGCCGCGAGGCAGTCGCGCTGCTCGCATCACTATCGCTCAACACACCGCCGCCGGGCCGTGTGAGAGTCTTTTGCGAATTCGCCGCCTTGTGCTCCGCTGCAGGGGCGGAGGCGCTCGCGCCGGTGACCATGGTGCTTGACAGCCCAATGCGCGTCGCTTGGGCGCGCGCCGGCCTCCTGCGTGTGTGTGCGCGGCTGCATGCGGGCTGTCCGCAGTTTCTTGGAGGCGGCGCGCCCGAGCTGTGGCAGGCGGCGCTGACGCACCTCACGCCTGCCGAGCTGCCGTGTGCGGCGCCGTGGTCCCGAATGGCGCGCGCGCCAGGACGGCATCCCGACAGCTGTGGCCCGCCACTCGGCGCGAGCGTAGCTGCGCTACGCGCACTGCTCGGCGCTGTTGTTGTGCCGCCTCCCATGCATAGCCGGCTGCTCCATCGCTTGCTCTCCCTTCTCACCGTTGGCTTGCCTGCTGAGGCAGCGACAGCTGCCTCGGCCGCTGCCACGGCCGCCGCCACGGCCGCTGCCACGGCCGCTGCCGCGGTTGCTCATGGCGGCGTCGACACTGGAGCTCCGATGCAGGTGGACGCGACGGTCACGAGTGCCGCTCGCAACGCTGCCGCAACGACCGCCCACACGCCGCTTCCCGCCTTTCGGACGGCGACACTCGATGACGACGTGGGTGACTGTATTAGGCTGCTCACGCGTCGAGACGCGCCGCCGATGGATGCTCTGGCGCTCCTGAGCGTCGGTGTGCCTTACGCCCTTGCTTACTCGCGCTCACGCTCCCTGCATCGCGCCCTCGCTGCCGTGCTGTGCACCCTGCCTCTTGAGGCCTTGGAAGCACAGCTGCAACCACTTGAGCCTCTGCTCAGGCTGGCACGGCTACGCGGTGCGATCGGGCCGTGCTTCGCTCGCGCGCTCGCGCTGCGCGCTGCCGCAGCGCCCGAGCCGCTCAGCGTCTTCGATAAAGACGACTCGCTCGGTGCTGCCGCCGCTGACGCCTGCATGCTCGCAGGCGTGCCGGCGGCAGAAGAAGCAGACAAGGACGATGATGAAGCTGTCGCGCCGGCGCCGAAGCGGGCAAGGCATGTGTCCGCCTTGCGAGCGCCTGTGCAGCTGCGCGAGCGACTCTACCTGTCGGCGAAGGCCCTCGAGATGTCGGGCCTTCGCACCGAGGACGATGTGCGAGCACTCGGTTATCTCGGTGCGATCACGCAGCTTCTCGGGCCACATGTGCCGCTGCGGGGTGCGGTGAGTGCGGCTGAGGCGGAGCGTGCCAACGCGACCGAGGAGGCGGCACGTGCCAGAGCACCCACTAAGGGCCGACGAACGCAGCAGCAGCAGCAGCAGCAGCAGCAGGGCGTGCAGGCGGTCTCGCCGGCCGTACCGTCTGGTTGGGCTGCGGAGCTCGGCGGCAAGCTGCAGAATTGGCTCTCGTGTGTCATATGCATGGCGCAGCACTCACCCGAGAGCGCTGGCAGTCACCAAGGCGATAGCGCCAAGGGACTCGACAGCGGTGACGGCGGAAGCGGAGGCAACGCCGAGGACGATGAAGGCGACGAGGATGGCTCGCTGCTTGGCATGGCTTTTAAGGTGAGCGACGCCCTTCTACGCCAGGCGCTGGTCTCGTCACCCTCGGCCGCCTCGATCAGCTTGCCGCTACTTGAGGCAATGGCTAAGCTCGCCGAACTACCTTGGACCCCCCCCGAGCCGCTACCGGCGCGCGGTGCACCCGCGGCGGCGGTCACGGCGGTGCGCGCATCCTGGGGCTGTCGCTTTTCGTCCTCGCTGCGCTCGCGTGCGCTGAGGCTGCTGGCGATGCTGCCGCCGAGTATCTCCACAGAAGGGCGCGTGTGCGCCTTCGCCTTTGCTCTCGGTTGCTGCGGTGCCGACTCGGCTGCCACGCTTGAGCCAGGCGCGGCGGCGGCGGCAGCATACGCGACGGCTGGAGCCGCGCTGGCGCCGGAGATCTCTGTCGGCGCGATGGCCCTGCAGGAGTTGCCTCGCCTGACGCTGGCGACGGGTGCGGCCGACGGGCGGCGTGGCCCTGGCTCATGTCGCGCACCCGCCCCCCAGTTGCTGGGCGCCCTCCAGCAGCTTGGGACCGCATGCCCGGTGGCACTAGCCACTCCGTTTGCTCGCTGTGTGGGCATACTCGCATGCATCGAGGGGGGACACACCGCGGCCGCGCCCGACGACCCCGGTCGCATCGTCTGTGCCACGTGCGACCCCGAGGGTGGCGGACGGGCAGGTGGCAGAGCAGGCGGCGGCGCAGGCGGCGGCGCAGGCGGCGGCGCAGGCGGCGGTGGAGCAGGCGGCGGCGGCGGCATCAGCAGCGGCGGCGCGGGCGGCCACATCGCTGGCGCTGGCGCTGGCGCTGCCGGGGCCGCCGACGACGACGAGGGCGGCGCAACGGCCGGTCTGTTCACCAGCCTGGTGCCGCTGCTCTGGGATCGCTTCGAGGAGCTTCCCGTGAGCGAAGGGCGAGCACGCGGCGCTCTCCTGGGCGGCATAAGTCGGCTCGCACGCCACGCGCACCCGCTCGACCTGGCGCGCCATCCCCACCTGCTCAACCCGTTGATAGTCTATCTGAGCGACGAGGACTCCGAAGTGCGCGCGGCGGCGGAGGCGAGCCTCCCACGGCTGCTGGCGCACGGGCCGTTTGTGCGCTCCGTCGCCGCACTGCCCGAGCGCGAGCCACTCTGCCCGAGCGTGCTCACCTCGTGCATGCTCGAGCCGCTCGCCGCCGCCATCGCCGACGCCGAGGGCGCCATCCAGCGCTCGCTGCTGCGGACCCTGGGAGCCCTCGGTGTCGAGCCGCTCTACCACGCAGATGAGTGCCTCGCTGTGATCGTAGGCGAGCTCTCGGGCCATTTGGGCGTGGGTGATGCGCCGTCAGCGGAGCACTCTGTTGTTCTTCGCCTGCTGGAAGCCATCGCGCACGCCCAACCAGCAGGAGTCGCCGCGGCATCTGACGCATCGGCCGCTTCCATTGCCGCCCTCTGCCGCCGCCTCACACCACACCTAGCGCCGGTATGGATCTGGTGGCACACGACGCGCCCGCCCCTCTTCGCGGCGGTGGCGCGCGCTTTGTGCGACGTTGACGAGGTCACTCTCCTCCGTCTGCTCGCGCCGCGTGCGGTGCCGCGCCTTGTCTTGGTAGGTGGGCTCGCGAGCGCCGCTCAGGGCTCTGACGAGGTGGGCGTGCTTCTCGGCCAGCTGAGCGGCGTGCAGCATGTCGCCGCCCTGGATGAGTACGTCACGCTTGCCGGCCGGGCGCTCGGCGCGCTCGCCACGGCGCTCCAGCTACCGCCGCGCGCGCTGTTAGTCGAGCACATGCACTTGGTACTCGCCGAGGTGTTCACACGCGCGGCCGCCTCCGACTCGGGCGAGCTCTCATCGAGCGTTGTCGAGGGCGCGCTCGCCTTCCTGTTCGACCAGGGCATCCCAGCCGCCGAGACGATCGCCTCGATGATCCGCATGAGCGCTCGCGAGCTCTTCCAGGAGATGATCTACCGGCTCGGCTGCACGCACACGGACAAGGAGGTGGAGAGCGTCGTGCTGGCGCTCAATCTTCTATTGCCGTACGGTCTCTCGAGCCGCATGAGCGACGCCGAGCGCTTCACCGCCACCGTTGCCTCACGTGGCCCTTGCGGCTCGCTCATCTCGTCGCTCGAGGTCGCGGGTCGTAATGAGAAGCTCAAGCACTACATCGAGAACAACGCGATGATGCTCCTCGACTTTCTGCGCCTCAGACTCTCGTCACGGCGCGCCACCGTGGCCGACCAGCGCGCGGCGCTCAACGCCCTGCACCACCTTCTTCGCATGTATGAGCAGGAGCGTTCGCTGCCGCAGTGGTGGTGGGGCGAGCTCGTGGCAACGCTCACGCACTCGCTCAAGCAACCTCCTCTGCAGCTGCAGGCGCTCGGGGTCATCTCGACGTTTGTGCTGCTGCTGCAAGAGGACCAGCTGGCGCGAGGGCTGCCGCAGCTGGTGCTCATGCTGCTGCCGTGCTTGGACTCACACCCGCGCCCGGTGGTGCGTATCATCGAGTCGCTCATCTTGCGCCCCGCCGATGAGCAGCCGACTGAGGCGATGCAACGGGCACTCGGCGAGCTGACATTCGTGCCACGCCATTTTATGCTCCACCGTGTGCACGATGTGTTAGAGCGCTTCTCGCCGCCGCCGCTGCTCCGGCAGGCGCTCCAGACGTGCAGCCGTGGCGTGGCGCACGAGGCACCCGCGGTGCGCGCGATGGCCGTTCGCCGGCTCCTCGAGAGATTGTGGGGCAGGGCAGACGCGGACATGCCCGTTATTCCTTGGTGGTCCTTGGATGGCGTGCAGATTCTCGGCGGCGCCTCCGCGGTGCGACGCACCCCGCAGGACCCGGAGCTGTGCACGCTGCTTCACTCGACGGCCCTCGACGACCAGGCACTCGTCTCCGAGCTGCTGCATCGGCTCCTGATGTGCGTGCACGAGTCCCATAACGCCGCCACGCCCTGCAGCTCGCGCCCACCAGCGCCGTCGCGAGCTGCAGTGCACGTCGCATACCAGGTGCACGTCGACGGCGCCCGCGACGGCGTGCGCGAGGAGCTGGGCTTAACCGCTGAGATGGCCCTTGAGGCCCTCGGGGAGCTGGGCGCACACGACCCGGCGCGCATGAGCGCGGTGCCCGCCAAGGCGCTGGCGGCGGCGACGCCCGGCGCGGCGCCGTCACGCGCTGTTGCGGGCAGCGGCACCCGCACGGGCACCGGCAGCACCGCCGCCGGCGTGAGCGGAAGCGCGGCTGGCACCCTGACGTTTGACGCGCGGCTGAGCGACGAGGCGATGACCGAGCGACTCCTCGAGGGTCCCCTCGTGCGCATGCTGCGCTCCGCGGGCGAAGGCCACGTGCCCGCGGCAGGCTACGCGGCGATGGTGCTGCTGCAACGCGTGTGCCACTGCACCATTGACACCCCCTCTCACTTGCCGCTACGGCGTCAGTACGAAGAGGCACGCACCAAGGGCCAGCCCGCGCCCGATGAGTACCACCGACTGAGCCGGGAGCAGCAGCTGGCAGTGGCCGTTTGGGGGCGGCTGTCCGAGTCCACACGCGGGACCATCGCGCCCTACTTGAGCCTCAACGCCGAATCCGTCGACCTCTCAACCATCGCGCACTCGCCTATCTTTGACGGCCGGCGTCGCTACAGCGATTGGGTTGTCGCATGGTGCCGCCAGCTCCTCGCGACCGCGGGTGCCTTTCAGACGTCCCCACACCTGAGCCCCGAGCAGCGGCGGCGAGCGTTGCTGCTCGGTGGCACGTACCCTTGTGTCCGATACGACGCCGGCCTCGCCCTCTCGCTCCTCCCGCCGCTGATAGCCTTTCTTCTCAAGGCGGCGCCCGTTCTATCGGACCAGCCACACCTGCCCGTGCCCACAGCGCCCACAGCGTTCGGGGCGTACGTGCCGCCACGGCGCGAGTCCACCGCCGCTCCCGCGTCGAATACGATGCCGCCGCCTCCACTCTCGCGGGCGGAGCTCATCGGCAATCTCCTTCTCGAGGTTGACGCCGTGCTACGTGCGACGGCGGCCAGCGGTCCCGCCGTCACGAGCGCCGCCGAAGCCGAGGTTCGTGGCGCCGGCGGCGCGGGCGTGCCAGCGGCTGCCATGGCAGTCACCACCGAGAGCAGTGACGCTGATGACGCCAACGCGGACAGCGGCGGCGGAGCGGAGCGCTTGCTTTGCTACCAAGCGCTCTTCGACGTGTTCGACACGCTGACCGAGTGGCTAGGGCAGCACCGGCGGCGAAACGAGCTCGCAGAGGTAGCTGCCATCGATGCGCTCATCAGCCGTGTGTCGCTGCTCACGCTCGCTCAGGCGGCGCTGCGCGCGGGCGCGCCGTGCCGGGCGGTGCGCTACACGGAGCAGCTCGCCGACAGCAAGGGCCTTGCGCCAAGTGACGCGCCGGCCAACTCGTACTTTTGCGGGCCACAGATGCGCATGCGCGAGCTCCCGTCTTCCGAGGCGGCGCGCCTAATGCATGCGGCCTACCTCCGGCTCGACGAGTCGGATGGTCTGCTGGCGGTCGCACGGTTGCATGCGAGCACCACGCGCAGCCTTGCCGACGAGGCTCTCGAGCACGAGTTACACGGGTGCTACTCGGCTGCGCTCAACTGCTATCAGATTGCGCTGCAGGCGTCGCCACCCGCCGCACTAGGAGGGAGGGACGGTTGCGGTGTTGCATCGTCCTCATCGTCGGCGGCCGCGCCAGTGGCCGAGGCACAAAGCCGCCTCCCGTTGCAGTTGGGACAATGCCGCTCGCTTCGTCACTTGGGGCTCGTCGGCGCCATGCACGACACCGCCGCCTCTGCTCTGCGCTCCGCCGGTACGGCCGTGGAGCGCTCGCGACTGCTCCCTTGGGTGGCGCTGGCGGCGTGGCGCCTTGGGCAGTGGGACGAGGTGCGCAGCTGCGTGCACTCGTCGAGCACGCTCGCCGGCACCTTCGAGCGCACGCTCGCGACGAGCGACGACGTGTATGAGATCGAGCTGGCCAGAGCGCTGCTTGCACTCCACGAGGGTTCCGCTGACACGCTCACCGCCGCATGCCGCTCGGCGCGGCGCGCGCTTGTGCCCTCGATTGCGGCGGCGGGTATGGACTCCTATGGGCGCGCGTACGGCTCGCTCGTCAAGCTGCAGGTGCTGCAGGAGCTCGAGACCGCCGCACCGCTCGTGCTCGAGGCTCGTGGGGTGGGGTGGCGTGGTGGACCGAGCACAGGTGGGCCGTTGACCGGTCTGCTCGACGTACCCGTAGCCGCGGCCTCCGCTCCCTTAGTCGGCGGCCGCAGTCACACCGAGGCTCGACACGCCGTTGCGACGCTCAACGGTCTCCTCACCCTCGCCGAGCACTGGACGAAGCGATCGGCGCTGGTGGCGGACTCTCCGCAGGCGCTCGAACCGCTACTCTCCATACGCCTCGCCATCGTGCGCATGCTCGCGGACTCTTGTCCATTGCGAGTCCGCGACACACCGGGCTTACGGGCCGCCATAGGGCGCACGCAAGCGTCCCTGTGGCTTCGCCTCGCCAAGTCCGCACGCGCCGCAGGCCACGTGGAGACGGCCACGCAAGCGCTCGCGCAGGCGGCGGTGCACGATCCGTACTCAGCGTGCCTGATCGGAGCCAAGATGGCCTGGGAGGCTGGCACGCCGCATGAGGCGGTGCTTCGGTTGCAGCAGCAGGTACGCACGCTGAGTGTGCTCAGCCCAGACGCCTTAATTGAGGGCTCGTTGCGCCCGGTGCGCGAGCTGCGCATCAAGACGATGCTGCGCCTCGCGCACTACCTGGCCGAGCAAACGACCGACCAGGAGGACATCGAAATCTCGGCCCTCCACCGTAAGGCAGTCGAGCTCAGCAACCAGGCGCCGCCGACGTCCTTTGCGGGCGCCGCCGTCGCCGCCAGCACTAATGGCCCCAGTGGCGTTGGCGCGCACGCACAAGCACACATCATGTCGGAGAAGGTCTATTACCGGTACGGCTGCTTCTGCGAGAGGATTCTCGAACGCAAGCTCGCGGCGGCGAAGCGGACCGAGGTGTACTCGCTGGGAGCCGTGCCGGGCGCGCGCTCCTCTCTCGTCAAGAAGAAGGTCACCGAGGTCGACCGTCAGCGCCGCCAGTACGAGGCGTACTGCAAGCACCTGCCCGAGGTCCTACGCAACTACGGGCAGAGCCTGCAGCGCGGCATGCGCCACGCGAGCCACGCGCTGTCGCGCTTGATCACTCTCTGGCTCGAGTTTTCGGATGTGCAGGCGGCCGTCTCCGAGAAGCCGTCGGACGGCGCGCCGCCGCCGCCAAAGGCGGACGAGAGCCACGTGATCGTACAAGAGCTCACGAGCACACTGCCGCCCTTCCAGTGGCTGCCATGTGTGGCGCAACTCGTCTCGCGCACGACGCACCGCTTGCAGCGCGCACGCGATCTGATCCACGCGCTGCTCGCGACTCTCCTCGCCACCTATCCGAGCCAGCTGAGCTGGGCCATCGTACCCGCCTCGCTCTCATCGGTGGCCGACCGCAAGCGCCAAGGCGAGACCATCCTGGCGCGCGCCAAGCAGCAGATGCTGGGTTCGGGCCGTTCGTCTGAAGGGCTCTCGACGGCACGACGCATCCTGGATCAGCTTCGAAAGGTGTGCAACGACAACTCGATGGAGAAGCGCGAGAAGCACGTGCGCATGTCGCAGCGCTGGGCGAGCCTCTTCCGCGCGGTCGAGTTGCCACTTGTGATCCCGACGCATGCACACCTGACGCCGCGCGCTCCCGAGCCGGCGCGGCCGATGCGTCACTACGAGCCGTACGCGGACGACGCGGTGACGATTGAGAAGTGGGATGACGGCGTCGAGGTCATGGGCTCGCTCCAACGGCCCAAGAAGGTCACCGTCACCGGCTCGAACGGCGAGAGCTTCTCATTCCTGTGCAAGCCCAAGGACGACCTACGCAAGGACGCACGCATGATGGAGCTGATGACCGCGGTCAATCAGATGCTGCTCAAATCGGCCAACTGCCGCCGGCGCAAGCTCGGTGCGCGCTGCTACGCGGTCGTGCCGCTCGACCAGGAGTGCGGCCTCATCGAGTGGGTCCCTCACATGCTTCAGCTTCGTCAGATCATCAAGGACTATTGGGAAGCATACCAGCTGCCCTTTGATCACAACTCCATCAAGGCGCGCCACACGACCGCGTACAACCACCCGACCGACCGGCGGGGCGAACTCGCCAAGCTCACCAAGCAGCTGATGTACGAGCTGCCGCCAGTGCTCCATCGATGGCTGGTCGACTCCTTTCGCGACCCGACCGCGTGGTTCGACGCGCGCCTCGCCTTCACGCGCTCGTGCGCGGTCATGTCGATGATCGGCTTCTCGGTTGGATTGGGAGATCGGCACCTCGAGAACATCCTCATCGACTCCACCTCGGGCACGCTCATGCACGTCGACTTTGCTTGCCTCTTTGACCACGGGCTCAATCTCGAGACGCCCGAAAAGGTGCCCTTCCGCCTCACGCAGAACCTGCTGCACACGATGGGTGTGCGAGGCGCCGACGGCGTCTTTCGACGCGTGTCGGAGTTAACCCTCGGCCAGCTGCGCGCGCAACGGCCCGCGCTGCTCACGGTGCTCTCGGCGCTGCGGCACGATCCACTAGTCGAGTGGAGCCGGCGCAACGCCTCCGAGGACGAGTCGGGCAAGCTGGAGAGTGACGAGGCTGAGAAGGAGCTCGAGAAGATCGACCTGAAGCTCCAGGGCATCAACCAGCTGCGCGGGCCCACGGCGCTCTCGGTCGACGGACAGGTCTCGCAACTCATCTCGGAGGCGACCAACATCCACAATCTGTGCCAGATGTACGTGTGGTGGATGCCCTGGTGCTGAACGAGTCAGTACTACAGTGGAACACTAACCTAATACAGCATGAGCGCGCGGCCGCGTCCGGGCGAGCCGACACAAATACAGTATAGACGTCCGGGGACAGGTCCGTAGCAGCCAGGGTCCTGGCATGTACTCCACCGAGCATACAAGTACCGATGATAGGCTATACGACCAATTTTACGACGGTCTTGGCCGGATCAATCTAGAGTAATCCAACTTAAAATCAAACCATCAACGCCGAAACACGTCGCACGTGCGAGCGGGCAGGAACAGTAAGGAACAGTGCCGTAGCCCGGGTTGCGGGTATCGCGTGTGTCGACGTGTCGTTTTAGGTTTTTAACGCGTAACGCGTCACACGTGCTTACACCAGCGGCACAGCGGCCGTGGCCGTAGGTGCGCTTGCCGCCGTGGGCGCGTTACTTCGCGCAAGCTCGACCCGCTTCAACCAAAAATGCGCATACCACTCGGCGTAGCCGCCATCAGCGGCAGTGAGATCGACGGTCGCGATCTTGTCGTCCGCGAAGGCCACATGCGGCTCAATCCTGGGCAGCGCAAGGTGCGTTCCGATCGGTGCATCCGCAGCCCGCTGGCGGACGCGACCATCACTCACATAGCGCGCAAAGACGACCCGCGCGTCGATCCGCCGCCCCACCTCTTGCAAGCGCTGCACGGCTGCCCCTTTGCCGCCGCTGCCGTCGTCGCTGCCGCCGCAAGCACTCGCTGCCTCTGGTTTGGCAGCGCCACCCGCAATGGCCGTGGCCGTCTGGTTCATGATGTGAGCGTACTGGCGGCGAAGGGCGACGAGCGTCGGTACGTCAATCAGCTCGTGGGCAGTGAGAACTGCGAGAAGGAAGTCCGCCTCCGAGAGCCCGCCACCATCAGCCCTCGCTCCGTGTATCGCCTTCTCGCCCTCGCGCGCGGCGTCCCAGCACGAAGCTTGCAGGAGCAGCTCCGCCGTGTACTTAGTGTGGTCGGTCGTGCGGATCTGTCGGCGCTTCTCAATTAGGTAGGCGTGTTCGAGGAGGACGCCGCAGATGGCGCTGCCGATCGCGACGTACACGATCACTGCCATCTTCGTCTTTGTTGGGCCAGGTGCCAGGTCGCCAAAGCCGATCGTGCTCACGCACGTGAACGCAAAGTAAATCGCCTCGGCGACGCTCTCGTCGTAACCAAAGAAGCGATAGAAGACGGCGGCGCCTACGCCGATGACAAGCAGCGGGCTGAGCAGCGCGCGCACGACGTGCCGCACATGGTTCGCGTCACCCTCGGCCGTGAGTGACTCTGGCACGTCTGCAAGGCCGGGAAGAGAGCGAGCGGCGCTGTCTATTGATGACGTGATGAGTGAAGCGTATGGGTGCATTGCGCGGTACAGCAGAACCGTGCCGACCGGCGTGTAGATGCACGTGAGCAGCCTGCCGACGGTCGAAGAGGGCACGAAATCGCCAAAGCCAACCGTTGACGCCGCAACAATTTGGAAGTAGAAGGCGTCGAGCGCTGTCCAGGACTCGAGATAGCCGTACACGAGCACCCCGACCATCAGATAGAGCGTCATGATAAAACAGGAGTCTGTGAAGATGACGTCCGGCCACACCATTGTGGTGTAGCCCCGCGATCGATGATGCGCGCGAGCGAGCACAATCGGCGAGCGCGGCGCGTGAATGGAGCCTTGTGTTCACAAACGTCAAAGTTTTACATGACATGACATGCAATCAAATCGTTACACGTTCCTTTCCGTTACACTGTACATGTATACGGTGTTCTAAAACAATGCTCGTGCTTTCGACCTTCATCGCAGCGAGTGCGGCTATCGCCTCTGCGCCCGCCCCGCCGATGAATCTACCGCCGTGGCAACCTGGCATGGCGCCACCTGTTCCTGGTCCCGTATTCTCTAAGGCCTTCAACGCGCTACTTGTCCTGCTTGGTATGATCACAGCCAAATCTCTGCGAGCCCTCGTACAAGTCTCGAGCACCTCTGTGGCTGACATATTTCCACTCTCTTCGCTTCATATTTGTCCGCAGCCATCGGCTGCGTCTTACTAGGCATCAATCTACGCGACACACTCAACCAATTTTACGCAAGCGATCTGGGCACTGACAACGAGCTTCTCACGAGCGCCATCCCAGGCAATGGCCATTGGCTCAAGGGGATTCAGAAGACGAACGGCCGCTTCAAAGGCCACCATAGCAGCATTCCGATGACTGCAGTGGTGCCAAGGGGGAAAGGGAAGAGCAAGTGCAAGAAGGCGAATCCCCAAGACGAGGATGAGGATGAGATCATCGACGAGGACGATGATGCGAGCATCGAGATTGCGAGGCTAAAGAAGAAGCCCGTGCGAGGTTGCAACAAGCCGAGCAGCAGGACCAGCAGCACCAGCACCAGCACCAGCAGCACCAGCAAAAAAGCGACGCCGGGGAATTTGTCAAAAAGGAGCTTGGACGAGGAAGTTTTAGAATGATCAATTGTCGCGGATCCGATCACAGCGATCAGTGCACCGTGCCGCCGGCGCCGCAGCCAGCTGGCCGCTTTACTGGCCGCACGGCTCGATTGGCCATTTTTGCCCTGACAAAGCTCGCATTAATACCGATCTCTATACGCATTATTCCGGACTACGTAGGGTGGACTATCAACGTAACACCAAAGTAACGCCGCGCGGCCGCGGGGGTTTTGGCCGCCGGGGTTTATCTACCTAGCTTCTTGACTTGACTTCTCTCCTGTCGGGTGTCGGCGCCTCGCTACGAAATCGCCCACCGCGCGGGCAGTTCGTGCTCCTTACGAACACGCAGCCGTGCTCGTAACTTCTGGCTCTCAAAGCTCCTCGCCGATCTCAGTAGCGTGAGGCCTCCGGCTGTCCACTTGCGCTCCAATCGACGACGGGCCTGGGTGCTTCGAGCTCGCAGCCGCTCGCCTCTGCGGTGTCGTACATGAGGCGCAGCTTGCTGCCCACTCCGCCACCGCGCCGGCTAGCCTGCGCGGTGCCGTGGGCGCTTGGGTCGTGTAGCAGCCTCATCGCATCGACGAGGTCGATCATGCGCTTGAGCGGGCAAGGGACTGAGAGCAAGTGGCGGCGCAGCACCGTTGTGAGCGACAGCCGCGCCGCCAGCCACCATCCAAGAGCGACTGGGTCGTCGGGCTGCAAAGCAAAGCGCATGAACAGCGGATGCGATGACGGATGCACATCGGGCATCCCAAGCTCCTCGTCGAGCGTGCACAGCAGAAGTTCAAACGCTTTGCGATTGGCTGACGCCTCGAGCAGGGCGCGCGCAACGGTGACCTCGTCCTCAAGCGCACGTGACCGATCGATGGACAACTCTTCGTCCACAAGCCGCTCGAAGCTACCGAGCCTTAGGCCCGCAGACGTGCGCTCGCCCATTTGGACGAGGTGTACCCTCTCTCCTCCAACAGCGTGGACCAAGTCTCCTGGCCCCCACTCCACCCGGTCCCGGTTGGACGTGGGCAACTCCCGATCCATGCCAGCCGTCGGAGATAGGATATCTACAACAACTCCAGCAGTCGCGCCGTCCGCGAGAAGTACGACTTTGCCACCAAACCTGCTTCCAATCTCGGCAGCCAATGGAATCGTGATGCAGCCAATGGCGGGACGCTCATGCATGTTCGGCTTCACGATGGGAAGAGAGACGGTGTGAAGCGGGAAGACGGTCGTTGGCAGCCTTAAAATAGGATACGTTCGCGATGTGCAACTTGAGCAGAGCGCACGGGTGCCGCCCGCTCGCCCAAAGCGGCACACCATGGCGAGAAAAGGGGAAGATCGCGGACGACCGCGATCGCCGATTTCTCACGAGGTTTCGTCACTTGAAATGTTTTTTAGCACGAAATTCACCAGATTGGATGTTGAGCCTCCAGGTGAATTTGAGTTTCGTTCGTTGAGGCTTGGTAGCGCAGGTCTTCAACAGCATGCACGGCTCGTCGGCGTTTGTTTCTCATAACGGACGTTCGGCGTGAGAGTGTGGTTACCGGTACGAGGGTCGCGGACGGGTTACCCGGTATACTGCACGAGTTTACCGCGGAACCCGATGTCTTTTTTCCGGCACCGCGGCTGCTTGTTGGCTATTTTTAGGGCGAGATGGGTGGCGAGGAGGAAGCGGTGCGGCCTGCAAGGCGTCGCGGCGCAATTAGAAGGCTCTGTGTGCTCATTTCGTTCCTCCTGCTCGTATTCACGATATTGGTTCTGCTCCCGGCAGCGGGGCCAGCGCTCACATTCGCTCGTGCGCAATCCGAGAAAACCGTTCGCATCTTGCCTGATGCGGTCGCAGCAGGGATCGTGAAGCTCACAATCGTGGGAGCCGCGCCTGGCGACCGCATCATGCTTCATGGAATGGACGATGGCAGTGGCGGTGCGATCGTGGAGCTTACGGTGCCCGATGCTGGCGGCCCAATAACGGTGCCAGACTTGCGCGCTGGGGAATACAACGTCACTCACTTCGGAATAAGCACCGGCCAGCTTCTGACGGTGGCGCAGCCCTTCCCGCCCAAGCCGCTGGTTGTCGAGGACGGCACCGTCGTCGCGTTACGCTCGGTAAACTTTGCGACACATCTGCTGCAGGCGCGGCCCGACGCCGTCGTCATTGAGCGCCCCCGTGTGAGCGAGGCAGCCGCTGTTGAGTCCGCGGCGATGCGTGTCAGTGTGCTTCCGACGCACTGTGGCGGCGCGTCCAAGACCAGTGGGCCGCCGCCCATCGTGCTCGAGAGCTGTGCGTACCCGGGCATGCTGCTGGCGCACGGGCGGCTTGACAAGGCGCTGCTTCGTCTCGCGCTGCCCCCGCTGTCCGACGAGAGGTCATGCAATGCCGCATCACTCGACATGTGGAGCTCCGTGGCGTGGCGAGCCTTTTCTCCAGGGCTGGGCGGTGCCGAAACCGTGAGCCTGAGTGCGTACACCTCCGGGCCCGCTATTCTCTCTCGGCGGACGCCGGCCATGCCGCTATTTGCACGGCACTCGAACAGCAAGCTGCAGCTGAGTGCCACAGCTCCCAGCATTGGCGACCTGCCTGTCACGACGGATAAGCTGCTGGCGGCCGATGGCTCGTGGCGGCTAGTGCCACCGGGCGACCAAGCGTGTGCGCAGCTAGCCCAGGGCAGCGATGCACGCGCGCGCAGGCGGGACGAGCTCATGAAACCGACGGCACGTGTCAAAATGACGATCACCATCGGCGAGAGCGGCGGCGGCGAGCTGACCATTGACTTGTACGGCAAGCTTTTGCCCAAAACGGTCGATAATTTCGTGCGCCTTTGCAGCGGCGAGGGAGGCTACACATACGTAAACTCAAGGATACAGCGTGTGATGCCGGGCTTCATGGCACAGGGCGGCTCCACCGACGGCGGCTATGGCGTCTCGAGCTGGGGCGGTAAATTCGAAGATGAGTCGTTTGCACTGCAGCACGACGCGCGCGGGGTCCTCTCGATGGCCAATGCGGGCGAAGACACCAACGGCAGCCAGTTCTTCATCCTCTTCCGCGCGCAGCCGCACCTCGACGGCAAGCACGTTGTCTTCGGACGCCTGGCCACCGACGACGACGGCGGCGTGAGCTCCTTTCGCGTGCTCGACGCCATAGAAAAGGTTGGCACGGGGAGTGGTTCCACTAGTTCCGACGTGAAGATTGCGCGCTGCGAAGTGGTCCGTAGATAGTTCAGTGCATAGTTTGGGTGTAGTTTGGCCGAGAGCTCGACCCTCCGCCCGCCGAGTCCGCCCCGCAGAGTGCGGTGCCCTGGCCCGGCCGTGCAGCTCCGGGCGACCGGGCCGGCACAGTCACGCGACGCGCGTCGGCCGCGGCACGCGACCGACTCGGGCCTCGGGGACGACCCCGGCTCCCGCCTCCCCGGACGAACCAGAGCAGACTAATGCGCCGGCGCAGAATGTGCGCGCTGCGCAGCAACGCGGCCGCGGCGGCCCGGGCCCCGGCTGACGGCGACGCGCCCCCGACAACCCCGGGACCTGACCCACCGCGGTGCCGGGCCCTCACAGAATATGGCTCTGTCGTCACGACGCGTACAGGGCATCACGCATATGCCATCTCGGGCGCTCACGGGACCTACACACCCCCACACCAAACAAATAGCCCCGCGGGGTTTCACACAGCAGCGCAAGCACACGCACAGAGGGCGCGAGCGATGACAGCCGGCAGGACTGTGATCATCTGGCGGACTAGCGCGGCATCCTCACGCGGCCGGGCTGCCGCGCAATGTACAGTACGCGGGCCTTCAGAGGAATCTCCACGCCGTCGCATATCACACGCGCCTCACCACCCACTGCCACGCCCGCCACCGCCGCCCTTGCCGCCACTGCCTCCCTTGCCTCCACCGCCGCCGCCGCCGCCGCCGCCGCCGCCGCCGCCACCGCCTCCGCCTCCGCCGCCTTTGCCTTTGCCTTTGCCTCCACCCCCCTCGCGGCGGCCGCCGCCGCCGCCGCCGCCGCCGCCGCCGCCGCCACCGCCGCCGCCACCGCCGCCGCCGCCGCCGCCGCCGCTATCCGACCGGTCGATGACGAGGCCAGGGACACCCTTAAGGCCCATCTTGCCGACCGTCTTGGCCTGAAGCGCAGGCGGCGAGGGCAGGCAGAGCACGGCTGCCGAGAAGTCGTTGGCACGGCGCACCACCTCCTCGCGGTCCCAGCGCAGCCGCTTGAGGTACGAGTTGTAGAAGCCTAGGTACGCTTGGTACGCGCACTCGAGAGTGTGGGGGGGCAGAGAACGCATGGCGGTATCGACCTTCGGCTGGATCACCGCCGTCGCCGCCGGCTCCATCGGCGGGCGCATCTCGATTGGGAGATCAGAGAGCTCCTTGAGAAAGCCTGCCTCGAAGTCGGCGAGAAGCAGGTGCCCACCGCCCGCCTTGCCCGCGCGCGCCGTGCGGCCGAGCCGATGGACATACTGCGCCTTATCGGAGGGCATTCCGACCTGGAGCACGGCGGTTACGTCCGGGTAGTCCATGCCGCGCGCCGACACGTCCGACGAGAACATGATCAGGTTGGAGCCGTCGCGGAAGAGGTCTGCCGCGCGCGTGCGCTGCGGCTGTGACTTACGAGAGTGCATCTCGATGATGGACCAGCCGAGCGCCGTGAAGAGCTCGGCGTACAGCTGGGCGAGGCGCGCCGTTGTGAAGAAGACGAGCACCTTGTATGCACCGTTCTCACCCACGCCCTCGGCAGAGGTCGCCTGCTGGAGCAACGCAACGAGTTCGGCCGCCTGCGTGGCGAGCGATGTGACCGTCGCCTTCTGTGGCACGTGCGCATGGGTCGCTTGGTCCTCCTCGCCCACAGTGTCGATGAGCTGGCAGTCACCCTGGCGCGTGGCGAACTGGGCGACTTGCAAGACGTCTTTGGGCATGGTGGCCGAGAAGAGCAGCGTCTGTCGCTGTCCCGCGGTCGGCTGCAGCGCCGCGAGGATCTTGGTGAGGTCGGGCCGGAAGCCCATCTCGAGCAGCTGATCGGCCTCGTCAAACATGAGCGAGATGAGGTTCATGAACTTGGGCTGCATGCCGTGGTTGTAGAGGAGGTCATTGAGGCGGCCGGGCGTGGCGACGAGCAGCGCGGGTGGCGTCGTTGTGAGCACCTTTACGTCGCTCTTGACATTCGTGCCGCCGAAGACGACGTGGCTCGTCAGGCGGGGCTTGTGGAAGGTGAGCAGCTGCTCCGCCTCCTCGCGAATCTGCGAGGCGAGCTCGCGCGTGGGCGAGATGGCGAGGGCACGGATGGCGCCCGCGGGCGCGGGCGGCGCGTTCACGAGCCTCTCGATCGTGGGCAGCAGGAAGCCAATCGTCTTGCCCGTGCCCGTCTTCGCCTTTGCGATCACATCGTGGCCCTGCAGGATCACGGGCAGCGTCTGCGCCTGCACCGCACTCAGCACCGCGTAGCCCATCACCTCAGCGATTGCCTTCTTCGTGAGCGGCGAGATCTGCAACGACTCGAAGGTAACCTCCGTCAGGTGCGCGCGGGTCGTGTTCGACGTGCGCGACAGCGGGTTGGACTTGGGTGGCACCGGTGGCGGCAAGCCGCCCGCGGCGGCGCGAGCCGTCGTCGGAGGCGGCAGCGTGGGAAGTTCAGCCATGAGCTCATCCTCGTCGTAGTCCTCGTCCTCTTGACCCGCCGCCGGTGCGTCGCCGCCTCCGCCGCCTCTGCCGCGGCCACGGCCACGGTGGCGCGCGGCTGTGCGCCGGCTTAGGTTGCCCTTGCCACCCTCGCCGCCGTCTCCGCCACCGCCGCCACCGCCGCCGCCCTTGCCGCCGCCGCCGCCGCCGCCGCCGCCGCCGCCGCCCTTGCCGCCGCGGGGAGTCTCGCCGCCGCCACCACCACCCTTGCCGCCGCCGCCCTTGCCCTTGCCGCCACCGAACATGCCCTTGCCACCGCCCTTGGCGGGCGGGCCATCAATGGAGACAAATTGCATGGCCGAAAGCTGAGGACTGGAGGACACGTGTCACTCGAGAAAGTTCAGTGTTCGTGTTTTTGATGACCGTTGCGAAAGAGATACATGTAGTATGCCCCTTTGAGCTTGAGATGTTTTGCCCCCCTCGTTGGCGCGCCGACGGCCCTCCTTTCGCCGACGTCATCGCCGACGTCCGACTTCGCGAAGATGGACCGTGCTGCATACATTGCTCCTCAACGCAACAACCCCGCATGGCTGGCCGAGCTCAAGGAGGGCAAGCGCATGGCCCTTGGCTGTGCGATCAACACCTCGTCGACGCTTGCTGCTGAGATCTGCTCGGGTGCGCCACGACTGCAGCCGCGCGCAAGCTGCAAGCCGCTCACCCGCCTTCTCTCTCACGCCGCTTCTTGCCTTCTCTCTCAGCCGCTTCTTGCCTTCCCTCTCACGCCGCCTCTCTGCCTCGCCCGCAGCTACGGGCTACGACTTCATCCTCATCGATCAGCAGCACTCTGCCATCGATCCGGAGAAGATCCGCTGCCTGCTGCAAGCCGTACACGCAGGTGGCTCCAAGGCCATGGTCCGCGTGGGTGGCTGCTACGACCGCGTCGGCATCCAGCAGGCCTTCGACTGCGGCGCGGATGCCATCATGGTGCCGTGCGCGCAGACGGCAGAGGACGTGAAGCACGCCGTCTCCTGCGCCAAGTACCCAGTCAACGGCCCAGGCTCCCAGGGCGGCACGCGCTCCGTGTATCTCAACCTTCGCCCGCAGCTACCGGGCGGCTTTCCCGCTCTATTCGAGTACGCCAGCACGCGCGGCAACGCCGAGACGATCATGTGCTTCCAGATCGAGACGGCGGGCGCTTTGAAGAATATCAAGGAGATCTGCGCCGTGCCTGGCATCGACATCGCCTTCATCGGCCCAGGTGACCTCGCGACGGACATGGGCCTCGTGCGCCAGCACGGGATGCCCGCGTGCTGGGGCGTGCCCGAGTTCAAGGAGGCCGAGAAGGAGATTGCCGAGGCGTGTAAGGCGAGCGGCGTGGTCGCGGGCTATTGGAGCTCTGACCTCAAGGCCAAGGGGGAGCTCGGGTTTCGCTTCTTTGTCGTCAACGCCGACATCCACGCGATGCAGGCAGCGCTCGCCACCCAGCTGGCTGAGAAGAGGGCAGAGGCGGCCAACTTCGGCACGCCCTCCGGCCTCAAAGAGTAAGCCGAAGGGCCGTGGGCGCTCACCGAAAGGAAGCGGTGCGCAGCAAGGCCGGTTGTGTCTGATGCACGGCGTGAGGCTGGATGCCGGGGTGATCGGAAGCAACCCAACTGGCTGGATCCGCACCGGAGCTGGGCATGCGACTCGTACGCTCCGCTCGCGATTCGGGTGTCGTTGTCGGGAGAGACTCATCGGCGATAGCTAGGATGGAGAAGGGAGGGCGTGTGACTGTGCCGCACCGTAAGCCGCACTGGCCCCAGACTGGCAGAGACGAAGCAGTACCGTGTCCGGACGTTAAAGTAGGCGCTTCAGAGCGTACCGCGCAGCGTAGCTACACATGATAGAAGGACAAAGTGATCCGATCGTGTCTGTTTTTCTTCTTCGATACGATATATCATCGCTTCCGCCCACACACGCTTCGATGTGTGGCGGCGCATGTGGACGCTTTCCAAACTCAAAAGCTTCGAGTTGCGCCACAAGGAGTTGTGCTTTCCGGCCCTCGCATGGCGCGCCTGCGCAGGTGCGTTTCGCGCCTGTGGCTTCAGGCTTCGACTTACGAGCGGTTCTTGCGATTGCCGGCACCACGCTTGTGCGTATCCTTCCAGTCGTCCTTTTTGATCTGCTTTTGGCGCTCCTCCTCGTCCTCCTCGTCGTTGCCAAGCTCGCGCTCCTCCTTGACCTTGTTGCGCGCCTCCTCGCGCTCGCCCATCTCATCGAGGTGCTTCGCCTCCGCCAGCGCGCGCTTCGCCTCCTCGTCGCGCATCCCCTCCTCGACAGTTAGAGTGTACAGGCCTGGGATCTCGCCCGTGTGGATCTGGCGCATCGCACTCGCGTAAGAGAGGCGCGAGTGCCTGTCGCGCCCCGGGTCCGTCTGGCGGAAGCCCTCCAACACGGAGGGCGTGCTCCCGTCGACGAGGCTGCGCAAATCCCTCCCGAAAGCGCCAGGGCCGCCATTGAGGGACTCCATGACGCCTGGCGGCGCCGGCGGCAGGCCAATGCGCGGGTCGTTGACGAGCGAGAACATCTGCAGGCCGGCCGCCTTGTTCTCCTCGGCGAGCGTGGGAGGCGGCGGCAGCGAACCATCAGGCCGGCGCATCTTGGCGATCTGCTTGAGCATGTCCAACTCCATCTCGGCCGCGCGGATCGAGTCGATGGCCACGTGGCAGCAGCAGCGCACGTTGAGCAGCACCGTCTCCCGCTCGACGTCCTCCTCCCCGTCCTCGTCGTCGTCGTTGTCGTCGCCACCGCCACCTCGACCGCGAGTGCGATGCTTGGCGGCCTTCTCGGCGAAAAAAGCGAGGCGCTCTTTGGCGATCTTGCTCGCCTTGTGCCGCTCCAACTTCTGCGTGCGCACGCGCGCCGGGTCGGACGAGGCGCTCGCGCCGAGCGTTTCCCAGCCTTTGCACTCCTCGTGCAGCATCTCGAGGCGCTCGAGGTCGGAGAGGAAGCCACGTAGGCAAGCGAGCGATTCCTCGAGCGCCTCCACGCGCTTCGCCTGATCGACCACGCGCAGGAGCAGCTCACCGCGGAAGAAGGGCAGCAGCAGGTACTTGAGGTCGTTCGTGTTGATGTCTTGACCCAACTCGTTGGCAGAAAAGACGGCTTGGTGAGTGACCTGCAGCAGCGCGGCTTCGCACAGCGCGAGGCCCTCGCCGACGCGCCGCTGCAGTGCCGGGTCGTTGCCGGCCAGCTCGGTGCCCTCCACCTCGGTGAATGCGGCTTGCGCGGCGCGGAAGTTGACCGAGAGCGGCCTCATCGCCGCCGCCGCCTTAACCGTAGGCGCTGCGTCGCTCGCATCGAGCACCGTGGCCGACGCGCGCGCATCGAAATGGGAAACTTGGAAGGCGGGCGACTCGTCCTCTTCCATCGATGTAAGATGGCAGAGACAGTGGGGGAGGTGGCGGCTGGCCCATGATGGAATCCCTGCCGAGGGCCGCGCGAAGCCGTCTGAGCTGTGAATCTTGTAGGAACCCTTTTTAGAGGGGGGCGCTGGACCTCCAGTGGGATAGATCTGGAGTTCTTTGAGGTGGTCGTCCTCAGAAAGTGTGCGATCTGTCGTGTCTGAAGTGGTTTATCCTTCATCGTCGTCGCGGCCTGGTCGCGGCGGAAAGGGAAGAACCTCAGGACGCGACATCACACAAGCTGTCCATGTCATGTGGAAATCCCGGCGCCCCTCGGAGGTTCGAGCTAGGATCGCCAGTTTGCTTTGGCCGAATTCGTGATTGGCGTGCAATCACTCGACGCAATCCGGTCGCGGCAACCGCTCCTTCCACCCAAGCACCAAGGCGCGCCGGTGGTTACCCGCTCTGGTGGCGCGGCATGGCGGCCGCCGAGAAAGGGCGACCGACCGTGACCGTGCAGACCCTCGGCGCCGGCGCCGTGAAGAGCTATCTGAGGCCGTCGCAGGCGCACACGATCCGGCAGCAGCAAAACCTCTTCAGGAGGATGTACACGGGCTCGTTGTCGCCGTACGCAGTACAAGAGCACGTCGGGCGCCTCGCGTCTCGGACGGCACCGACGCTCGTGCGTGGCTCGAATCCCACTTTGAGCGCCAGCCATACACGCCCCGCGCCCCAGCTCCTGAGGCCGTACTATGCCGAGGCTCCGTCGCACCGTGCGTCACCGCCTCTCATTCAGGAGCCGCGGTCCTCCGTGGCCGACGTGCCGGTGCAGCCGCCCGCGACAGCCGACGGTGGCGCTTCTGCCCGCGCCCCGGCCGCCACGGATGCCAGCCGGGCGCAACGCACCCGCGCCGCACGGCCGCAGAGCGCGAGCAGCGGCTCTTCACGCGAGCATGGATCGTACCACAGCGAAGTGTTCCGCCTGCAGCAGCAGCTGCAGCAGCAAAGGGCGGATCGAGGATCGGCGCCGATGCCCCACCATGGGACGCGCTCCAGGCACGAGGGCGACGACGACGAGGACGACGACGAGCGTGATGTGGTGGATGTGGAACCTGGCGCGCTGCGGCTCTCAGCCACACAGACGCCATACGGGGAGGCAACCGCTGCTGCCGTGCCAGCCGCTGCTGGATCTTGTTCGGCGCCGTCTACCGCCGCGGCGACGCAGGCGCGCCCGGCACACGCGACGTTCCGAGTGGCGCTGCGCCCGCCGCTACCGCGCGAGGCTACGCCAACACGCACTGCGTGGTTAGAAGCGATGGCGGCGGATGAAGTACCAGTACCATCCCATGTCCCCTGCGCCGCCGCCTGCACAGCACCGTCCGCCTCGGCGCCCTCTGCCTCGTCGGCTTCCTCGTCCGCCGCGGCGCCCTCTGCGGCGGCCGTGGTGCGGCCATCCAGACCCGCAAGCGCCAGTGGCACAGTGGGCACGCGACGAGCGGAGGCTGTGAACACGGAGGCCGTGAACACGGCCTCACTGAGCTATCGCGATCAACCGCCGACGCGCGGAGCGCCTCAGCTTGAGAATGTTGCGGCCGTCGCCGCAGCCGCGGCCGCCATCTCGGCCGCCGCTGCCTCGGCCGCCGCGTCGCTCTCCGCTGCCGCTCTCGCCGCCAGGAACCTCGCAGCTGCCACGCATGGCCAGCAGCACCAGGACCAGCAGCACCAGCAGCGATCGCAGCCACTGCAGCCACCGCCACTGCCGCCCACGGATTCGGACACGCAGCAGCAGTGGGCGGCATCCCGCGGCGGCCCGGATCGCGCGCGCCCATGGGTCCCCCAACGGCCTGCGTCCGCATCTGTGTCCGGCCGACAGGCACGCGGACCCGAGGCCCTGATCCCCACGATGGCTCCTACGAGCAGCGTTGTGGGCAACGGTGGCGGCAGCAGCGGCGATGGCAGCAGCGGCGGTGGCAACAGCGGAAGCGCGGGGTTGTCTCACCGGCGCGGCCCGAGCCTGAGCGCTGCTTTGACGACCCATCCGACTCCACCGACGCGCGATGCCATCGAGTCCGTAATAGTGCAACGCTCTGAGATCGATGCCCTGCGGCGACGCACGGCTGCACTCCAGAGTGGCGCGTCGATCGTGGCGCACACCTCGGCGGGGCCGCACCGGCTGATGCGACACCATCGGCCATGGGGGACGCAAGAGCGTCGACCCTCGGCGGTCGCACCCGCCGCCGCACCCGCCGCGGCATCCGCCGCGGCACCCACCGCTTCAAACGCCGTCAGCAGCGCCACCGCCGTCGCCACCGCGCCGGCGACGGCACCGCCCACGTCTGCCACTCGGCCATCGCATCGCCCTGCGCCCGCGCGCCCTGCGAGCGCTGCCACCAGCGCCGCACGGTCCGGTGCCGGGGCGCGCGCGCCCGCTCGCGTCGAGGAGGAGGAGGAGGAGGCGGTCATCAACGTGGGCGACTACCGACGGCAGGCGCAGCGCTCGCTCATGCTCTCGCATTTGCGAGAGTCGTCAGCTTCCTTTCCAGGGCTTGAGGGCATCGATTGGGCGCACCTGGACAACCAGGGTTTGCATGCGGCGGTCTCGGCGATCGTGCGCGTGCACGCGGCCTTGAATGCGGCCGGAAGCGGCGAGGCCCAGATGCTCCAGCAGCAACTGAGTGCGCTGTATGCTCAGGCGTGCAAGAACGGCGCCGCTGGCCTGCTCGATGACCAGTTGGCGTTGCTGCCCTGCCAGACGTGCGATGAGCCGTTGCTTCTGCAGCTCGCCGAGCGCTCGATGACGTGTGCCATCTGCCACGACGACTTCGCTATCGGCGAGTCGCTCCGCACGCTCCCCTGCCAGCATACGTACCACGCGAGCTGCGTCGGCCACTGGCTACGCATCAAGGCCGCGTGCCCCCTGTGCAACGCCCGGGTTCGGCCTGTCAAGGAGGGCAAGAGTTGCCCATGAGTTCGCAGCGCGACGGCTGACGTGAATGCGGACTCTGCAGCATGAGCGTGTGAAGGGCCGCCCAGTTTCACACAGACCATGTCCTCGGCGCCGGAGCAATCGAAGGGTCTGTGGATCCACCTCCCACGGTGCTCGTGCAGTGACGAACGTGCAGACTGCAGTGAAAACGTGACGACCGGCCTATTCAAGTAAGCGTTCTTGCGCGGGGACCGTGCGACGTCGGTGAGTGAAGCCGGGCCTCTAAGAAAAGTCTTTAATCGTTCTTGTGCGCCGGGCGGGGCACCTGAGCGACCCGCAGCGGCCGCACTCCCCACGCCTCTCGTATACACCGGTACAGCGCAGGGTGCGCGCGAAAGCGGAAAGCAAAGCCGGCGATCGACCATTCGGTCGGCCGACCGTCCCGTGGCAGCCCACGCCGGACCGAGAAGTCCCGCTAGGGCTAGCGAGTGGGCGAGGGCGCCCTAAGGCTCGATCCTGTTGGGCCGAGGTCATGTGCCCTTGCCCTTGCCCTTGGGTAGTAGCTTGGCAAGACCCTTCCCATCGAGCTGACTACAACTACTCAGCGGCATGAGCGGCTCACACGGAGTGATCTGGCTTGGCCAGCTCTCCACGTCATTCGCCGTGCGAGCCTCTGCCGCGTGCGCTACGCCGCCATGCGGCGCCTGTTTGGGCCGCAGGTAGCGCTCCACGAAGAGGCGGACGAAGAGCGCGCCGTAGGCGACGTACAGGGCAGCCGCGACCTGCAGGATGAATGGGTGGATGGCGCAGCCCACCCCAGGCGTGAGGTATGCGACTGCCGCAAAGCCGTTGATGACCGTGCCAAAGGCAAACTGCGAGATCTGGAGCGTGGTAATCGTGCGAGCGAAGCGCAGGACGGAGTCGCGACAGCCATCGACCGAGGTAAGCGCAAAGTAGGTGTACATGAGAGCGTGCACTGAGTAGTTCATCGCGCCGTACCAGAGCGCCGCGGGTGTCTCATACGCCCACGCAGCCCACGCGAAGCCGATGACGGACGCGTGATGAAACCAGTGCAGCGTGATAACCGGCCGCTTTTTGAGCACGAGAAGCGCGGTGTCGAAGAGCTCAAACAGCTTCGACCATGTGAAGGCAGCTGCCCAGAGCGCAGGTGGGCCGTACCCAGCGAGCTCGTACACGTTGGCACACACGCTGTACCAGAAGCCGCGCCCGAGCAGCTGCCGAATCAGGTGCGGAACGCACACCAAGGCGCCGCAGATGCTGAAGAGGGCCACGCTGAAGTTCCAGCAGCGCGAGACCGTCTTCAATCGAAATGGCTGACGTCGCTCCATCCAACGCGGTCCGTAACGCACAAGCACCAGGTAGATCGCGATGACCACCGCCGGCTGCATCGGATGCTGCGCAAAGTAGCGCTGCGCATAGTGGCCGTCGAAGTCGTTGTCGAAGAGGTATCTTATGGTATCCATCTCCACAAGGACGTCCTTCACGCGTGCGTTCGCGTGCCGAGCTCGCCGCTCCGACACGTCGCAGGTTACATGTAAACGAAACTTCCTCTTTTGGGCATTTGACGGGTTTCACATCATCTCGGCTTGACCATCCCCTGTCACCTCCTTCCGCGTGTAAAGTGCAAATTGAAACGGTAAGAGCGGAAGTTGCGGACTTCACGCACTTCGCGCGTGAGAGTTATTGCAACACACCGGGATCGGCGGCTCTTGCATGGTCGTCGTCTTGCGGCTTGGCTTCGCGCTCCTACCGTCGCCGCGCCACATGCGCTGCGCTGCAACACTCTCCGCAGCCTCCGACAGAGCGAACGAAAACTTATTGAGCCTCACCGTGTCTTCGCCGGCGCTGCTCCTCAACCAAATGGTCGAGCGCTACTCCTCCACATCCAGGATCCTCATGGAGTACGTGGACAATAGCCTCGTTGATGCGGAATCATTCTACGACCACGTGGCGGGAACATACCGTCGTGCCGTTTACATTGACGTGTTCGTGTCAAACGAGCGTCGCACACTGCGCATCGTGGATAACTGCCGAGGCATGCCTCCTGATGTGCTCTCGCGTGTGGTGATGCGCGTCGGCGAGTCGAAGAAGCGCGGTGTGTCATTAGTAAACGGCCAATTCGGGCTCGGCATGCAGAGCTTCCGCGCGGCGTGCAGCACGCTCACTGTCACGAGCCGTGCCGCGGGCGACAACGCCTACCGCATCTGCGTGGAGCGCGAGCAGAGTGATGGCTTCCGCATCGAAGTAGTCGACGAGGTGCCAGCGCTTGCCGACCTATCGGGCGCCGCGCACACAGGCACCGAGGTTGTCCTCTCTGGCTTCGACAAGCAGTGGATCGACGGGACCTTTGGCCCGGCGGCCGTGGCGAGGGAGGTCGAATCGCACTTTGAACGGCTCCTCGATCGGGCCGCTCTGAGCGTGCGCGTATGGGACGCGGATCAACCCGGCGCGACCCCGAGGCGCTGCCAGCCGATTGACTACAGTCGGCTCTCCCCAGGGGCCAGCGTCAAGCTCGTCGTTGACCTCGGCTTCGGTCAGACGGCCGACTGCAATCTGTGCGTGCTGCCGGGCGCGGCGAACGCAATGCAGCGAGACGGCGATGCCGACAGCGGCGGCGGCGACGGCGGTGGCTTCAGTCCAGAGCTGCATGCGTCGCGATTCTTCGTGTCCGGTCGTCGCATCGCTCCGTGCGGTGCGACCGCCTCGTTCGCGCGCGGCTCCGCTCAACGGTGGACGCTCTGGTCGAATCCCAATGTACTTGGGTACATAGACATGCGCGGCGCTCGAGATGGCGCTCGAGAAGGTCCGCTGCAGCCGGTTATCACGCGCGACGAGTTCAAGAACACACGGCATAGAGCGGCAGCGTACGCGGCGATCATGGAGGCGGTCGAGCCGCCGCTGCTCGAGGCCATCGCAGCCGCCAACGCGTACTCGAGTGAGCGCTCGTTCTCAACACTCGAGAAGACGCTCACCGAGGTGCTTGCCAAGGTAGCTGCAGACGAGCGCCGTCAGACAACGGAGCTCGAGCGGCTCGAGAAGCAAGCGGCGCAACGGCGGCGACGGCGGCAGGCGGCGCTCATCAAGGCCGAGCGCGAGGCCGCCGCCGCTGCCGCCGCCCTCGCAGCCGCCGAAGCGGCGGAAGCGGAAGTGCGACCGTTGACGGAGAAGGTCAAGGCGGGCTTGGGTGGTCTTTTGAGCAACGCAGTGCGCGCGTCGGGCGACGCGCTCGCGAACGCGCTCGACCCATCGCGTGTGGCGGCCGAGGCGGCGGCACGCGCGGCACGCGAGGCGGAGGAGGCCGCGAAGAAGGCGGAGGACGACGAGAGACGTGCCGAGGCGCGTCGCCAAGCGCGCCGCATGAAACGCCAAGCGCCCGCAGCGGAACAGTTTTCGGTGCGGCTGGTGCGTGGGCTGGAGAAGCGAGTGGCTGGGGCGGCAGCGATGGACGAGGCGGGCGCGGCGGAGCTGCGGCGGGCAGTGGAGGCAGTTCTGCCACCGCCGCTGCCACGTGAGCGCAGCCGGCTTGTAGGCTCGACTATCTTCGTGGACGCCGACCACCCCGACTTCCAAGCCCGCTGGCGACAGACGCACCTAGGGACGACGAAGCTGGACGATCGGCTCTGCGGCTATTTGGCCACGATCGTGTCGAGCCACTACCGTGAACGAGCCTATCAGGCGGCCGACCGCTCGCGTGTCGACTATGCACAATGCTACGAGGAGATGCTCAGTACCTATTGCCGTCTCGAGGAGGGCTTGAGAGCGGCGCTGCCGGCCATGCTGAAGGAGATGAACGAGCAAGGTGGCTTCGCCGCGTGACGCCGATAGGGCTAGAGCAGAGGGTCCGGCGAGAAAGAGTGCGGAGCGAGGCTGCCAGGGGGCTGGGTAGGGCGTGGCGCGTTCGGGCGCCGTCGCCTGCGTGAGCGCGACTACCGCGTATACGGACGCGAACCGAGCGAGCGGGGAGCAGCAGTGCAATCTTCAAAAGGTGCGACCGGCAGCAGACCGCAGGGCGCAGGCGGCCCAGGACCAGAGTAGGACCAGAAGCAACGCATAAGGAGAACCAGAAGCAGAAAACCAGATGAAGCAAACAACCACGCGACTTCCGCATCGCTTCCTAGGACTGTTAGGGACGTATAACTGTAGTTGATGGGAGCGTATCTCTCGCCTTCATACTGCACATGTACTGCACATGTACTACACATGTACCACAAGTCGTCCCTCGGATCCGAGCCCGTTGTCGGCCGACACCGATGTGGTGCTGGTTGCGTCGGCGTCCTCGGAGAGCGCGCGCGGACCGACGGAGATTCCGCGGACCCCAGACGAGCGCCGGCAGCGGGGCCATGCGCGGGCCCGTCGTAAGCGAAAGCACCCATTGAGCCCCGATCGTGGATTCGTCGCGTGCATCTCGAGCCCGCCCCGACTCGCAGGGCGGTCGACGAGAGCCGGTGACAGCAGCGCACCAAGCTGTACCAAGCTACACGCCAGAGGCCACACCAAGCCGCGCACTAGCTCTTGATCGATCATGAGTTCAATTCGAATTACATGTATCACTGCTGCACTCGAATGAAAGGTCCGCCCAACTCGCCCTCAAACCTCAGCGGCCCGCCGTATCTGAGCGAGTTCGACGAACCTCTGGCGAGAGTTGAATGGCTGCTGTGACCTTGCGTCCTTGAACCTTGCGGCCCGGAATGCGAGTTGACATGCGAGTAGGCCGAGTGACGCGAGCGGACGCCCGAGCCCGACGGCACTCGATCCAGGTCGCCCACGCTCGTATGTGCCCAGGCTCTGTCGTGGCCTCCGCGGGTGTCTGGGTGAACGGATTGCGCGCCGACGATGGACTCGCCGCCGTAAGTATTTGACCACATCCTCGGCGCACGCGTGCAGCGCGGCACAGCACGCGGCGCGAGTTCCCGGTATTTGCGCGAGTGCCCAAAATGGCCCGAACCCTCATGGCGACTTCGACTGTTCCGTCGGCCCAACGGCTCCATCGCGGCACGGCTTGGCGGTTCTTTCGCGGCACGGCTCAACGGTTCCGTTTCAGTACGTGGCTGGCAATTGTAAATACGCTCGACGGCAACGAGCCGCCGTGGCAGCACATCCACGATGGGCTCGCGTTGGCTGGTTCGCGTGTGCTCGCACTGGCACAAAGGCTGCGCGCAACACACGATAAAGTAACTCGGCATGGACCACACACCGGACGGCTGATGTGACATCGAAAATGAACAGGCACGTGAGCTCGAAGACTTTCCAGTTGCGAAATGCATGCTAATTCGCAGACGCGGGTATAATATACATGAACAGTACCATTTGTCGCCGAGCCATGAAGCTGTCAGTATACGGACTTCGTACGGATTTGAAGGTAACGCACACGACATATCTACGCACGCCATTCATCGGACACATGTATGAGTACTTGGAGATGTAGTGCAGGCACCGAGAGATGAGGCACCGCGGCCGCCACGTCTGGGCGTGCGGGCGAGAGCATGCGAGAGCCCTCGTGACGGTCTCATCGCTCATGCGGTATGCTTCGAGAGCTTGTGCTTCGAGAGCGTGTGACGGCCTCACTCACGCCGAGACGATTTGGAGGAGCCTCGTGGCATCGAGTACCGGGCCATCCGTGACTCCAGTCTCCTCGAGAACTAACACGTGCGGTGCCAGGAGCTCCATGGCCCAGCTCATCGCGAGCTTCGCCACACGCCCCTCGAACGCCACGTCCGCCGCGTTTGTCGCGGACCATCGCGACAGAGCGACGAACATGCTCGTTCGGGCCTGGGCGGGCCACTGTGTGGGGAAGGAGGCTGCCCGTGCCCAGGCGCGAAGGGTCGCCACGGTGCACAAGCAGCCCTGAGTGTTGATCCAATCCGCTCCCTCCGCCTCGTCCTCTTCCCCTCGAAGGTGGTCGATGAGGTCGACTACGTCTGCAATCGGCAGCGCGGCTGAGGCTACGAAGAGGCCGATGCGGGCGGCATCATCTTCGGTGAAGTCGTACTCGTCCAAGAAGGAAGCGAACCACGACATGATCACCTTGGATCGATCCGAACGCACCGGCATCTTGTCCAGGCACAGTTTCAAGACTGCCTCATCATCGACACTGCTGAATGCTCCGGCAAAACTCTGGATGTCGTTTGCGATGTAGGAAGGCTTCCAGAAGGCTTCCTCGTCGTCGTCGAGATAGAGTTTGATGCAAATTCCCGTGAAAAGGTCAAAAGGTCCTTGACCCAAAATGTCGATGCATTCAAGGACCTTCTCAGCGCTCCACTCGGAGGCACGCCTGCACTTGTTGAGAGCTTCGGCGAATCCGCCAAAACCTTTCACATCTTGGAAGAAGAGTTTCTCGCTGTCGCGTGCAACCATGACGGGCGCCATGCGACGTACCAGCTCGATCGTAGTGGCTGGCCCGTCAAGTCGGCATGTAACGGCACCGAGGAGATGCAACGCGTCGTCCGCGACGGCATGGGCCATGCTGCCTCTGCATGCGGCGTACTCAGATTGCAGACTCGTGTGGAAGTCGGCCGAGACGAGACTCTGAGCAAGGGCAGCATTCCACACGGTGGAGACGAGAGCGAGGCGCGCGGCTGCGTGCACTGGTAAGTGAGCGATGATGAGAGGGTACACCTCGAGCGGCAAGTCGTCCATAGTCGTCGCGTGCGAGCGGGGACCGGCTGCGGCGCGCCGGAGCGGCTCGGATGACGGCGGCTCCGGAGCGGCGTGCGCACCAGGTGGCTGCCAGCGCTTGCGCTTCAAGGCCTGCAAGTGGCGGTCATCCTGGAAGTCGCCATCCTCGTTCTCGTCGTCGCCACCCGCTTCAGTGCCAGAGCGATCATTCGTCCGGCTCATCGCCGCGCGCGAGCGAGTAGTCGAGGAGCCAGCCGGCAGGATGCATCGATGGAGCGAAGCGAAGGCGGAAACCTCCAAAAGAGTCAGAGTCTGTGACCGGTATGAATATTCTGACACAAAGAATTCCTATTTGTTCATCAGAAGCGGTGTGAAGCCAGAAAAATCTTGCATGTGCATGCATTTCTGTCAGACAGCCTACACAGTGTGAAACAACGACCTGACCCGTGCTGACCGCGCTGTGCGTACTGTATGCTAACTGTATGCGAGATGCTCGGTATGCGTAAACAGGGTCGCGAAGAACGCCGCGCGTAGACCGTAGTACAGAGAGTATAATCAAAAGTAAATTAGTGCAGGGCGGTTCAGAATGGGGCGCTCAGTGTGTGCCTCAGCTGCGATTCAGGCTGCGCTCCAGCGCCGTCGCAAGGGCGAGCTGCGCCTTGTTGACACGCTGCTGCTCGAGCGCCGCCCCATCTCCAAGCATGCCCAGGCGTCGCCACGGCTTGGTAAGCTCCATCTCCTCAGTCGGTGGTGAGAGAACCTCGAGCCGTGTAAGCGCTTTGCTCACATAGACCTCGACGAGGAAGAGGAGCGCGTCGAGCACCGCGAGAAGCTGCTTGCGTGCGGCCTCCTCGTCGTCGGCTGAGCTCTGTGCCTCCACGTCAAACACCGCGGACACAACCGCGTCCTCCTGGGCACCGTTTCGAGCGCCGTCCATGACGGTGTCCATCAAGCCTTCGGTCGTGGTGGACCTTGGCGTTCGTTCGACCGACGCCGTTCTCATGACGTCCACCTGGCCGGCTCGGCTGCTGGTCGAGCTGCTGGGTGTGGAGCGAGGCGTGGAGGGCCACCAGCGAGATGCCCCGCTTGCATCGATCTCGACCGCCTCCTCCATGACTGACGTGACGCCACTCACCACGTAGTCTTGAGCGTCGCCATCGCCCGTTGTGGGCACAACGACCCCGATGGCTTCCACCCATGCAGCCTCCACTTCAATGACATCGATCGCATCCTCGACCATCTGTAGCAACTCCCCACTTGTAGGCTCGACGCCCATACCCGTAGCACCGCGAGAACCTCCAGTGTTGCCATCACGCCACGGCGTCCACAGCTGGCGCTGTTGCTGCCCGCCGGCAATGTTGCTGCGTCCACCGCCGCCGCCGCCGCCGCCGCCGCCCCCGCCCCCGCCCCCGTCCGGCGCTGCCGCTCTCGCCTCGTCGTCCGCGGCAGGTGCAGAGCCGAGAGCAGGCGTTCCTGTCGGCCGTACTAACCCATCGTAATCGCCTGCAAACCGGCGCCCACCGACCCGTGCGCCCCCGAGCAGACCGACTGCCGCTGCGGCGAGCTGCTTCGTCTCATCTGCCAGATTCCCTGCGATCCGTCGCGTCTCGCCAGCCGCCACTTCTACACTGGGCAGCAGCCCTGCTTGAACCCCTTGCTGCATGCTGCGCTTGTACTCGAGGGTTAACTCGACGGCGAGCTCCGAGAGCACATCGGCGGCCTTGAGTGACGGCAGCTGCGCCCCCGCCTTGGGACCTCCCTCCTCGGGGAGCAAATACGGGAGCCGACGCATCGCCACTTTGCCGATCGAGCGCGCCGCCGGCAGCACGCCAAAGGCGATCGCGTCGGAGGCATCCTTCGTGGCCCGCGCGCCGAGCGATGTGGCGAGGCCCACTTGGCGGGAAGCCAATTCAAACTCGAGACGCTGCTGCCGCTGCTGCCGCTGCAGGGAGGGCACTGCTTGGTTGGCAAAGGCGCCGAGCGCCTTGCTCTTGGCTCCGCTGCTGCCGGCAAGTGATGGCGGCAACGCAGCGCGAAGCGGCTCGGTAAGTGATGGCGACAGCGCGGGTAGCTGCAGCTCCTCGGCAATTGTGGGTATTGCACCCGCGTCCCGTAGCGACACGAAGCTCGCAAAGTCCGTCTGTGTCGCTTCTGCGGCCTCCTCGAAAGCTTCCCCGAGGAGCTTGCCTAACCGACCGAACCGCTGTGCCAGCCGCTCGCTGGCCTCTGCCTCCTTTGCCACCTTCACCTGCGCCGTGGCCGCAGCGGCCCCCGCGACTGCCGCGACCGCAGCGTCGGCCGCCTCCGCCGCCGCCTCCGCGGCTGCCTTTGCCGCTCCCGCTGCCTTTGCCGCATCCGTCTCCGCCGCCTCCGCCGCCTCCGCCGCCTCCGCCGCCTTCTCCACGACCGCCGCCGCCGCCTTAACCGCCTCCGCCGCCCTTTGGCCGCCTTTGGCTCCGCTTCCTCCGCTCGCCAGCCACGCCTTCTTTGCTGCCGCAAGCGCGCGCTCCTTGGCCTCTGCCGCAGCGGCCGCTTCTGCCTCCAAGTTCATCTGCTGTGTCACTGTCGAGGCTGCCTCCGGGGTGGCAGGCTCGATGGCCTTTGCGACGGCATCGGCAGCGGCAGCAGCGGCGATGCTCAGTGCGTCGCCGACACGTTGCGTCCCCTCGTCCCACAGCTCCGTCAGGAGGGCGGTTACCTCCTCCCGCGTCGCCTGCTCTCTCTCGGCGCGCCGTTCGCTCGCGACAGCCGCCTGGCGCTCCTCGTTGCTGGCTTCGAGGAGGAAGAGCGACGTACTCGTCTCGTCGCCGCTCCGCGCCCGCGTCCGCTCGATGGAGTTGAGCTGCTCCTTGAAAGGTGCGAGCGAGTCGTCCTCGAGCCACGATGACGTCGACGAGGAGGAGGAGGACGACGAGGACGACGAGGGTGAGGGCGAGGTGCTGCGCTCGCTCGCCACCCCGAGGGCTGGCAGCATCGTCGTGGCAACGCCCGAAAGAACGCGCTTGCTGTCGAAAAGGGCGCGGCGCACGAGGTAGTCAGCGATGCGTGCGCCCAGGTTGGACGCGAGCACCACTTCCTCAACGACGTTCGAGCTGGCGCGCTCGAAGCCCGCTCGCACCGACTGTATGAACGAGCGCACCTGAAACTGCGCCTCCTCAATGTCACGCAGCGCGGACGAGCTCAGGTCGCTCGCTGGGCCAGAAGATTCGAGCCTCTCAGAAGCTGTTGCCTGGAGCCGCTCGAGAGCCTCCTTGAGCGCCCTCTCCTCTGTCTCGAGGGCTTCCCTCTCCTCGCTCATCATCGACGGCATCGCTGACCGTCTGAACTCAACGCTGAGTCGAGCCAACGATGGAACTGGGCGTGCCTCGAACAAATGTAGCGGGCCTAATGGAAATCGCGTGAGCAAGATGGTCGCAAGTTGATGAGGGACGAGGCGCATTTCTAGAAGATTGTCGACATGTTTAGAAGGCGCCGTTTCGTCGATATGAAAATACTGCGATACTATGTTGTAGTTATGTGACCGGTTCAACCTGGGGTCCGGACACACGAGATAGACAAACGAACCTCACAAACCACTTCAAAACCACCCTCACCCACCGTAAAACGGAACAGTACCGGTAAAATTCCCTGCATTGAATAGACCGAAGATGACGACATTCTGCTTAACCCCTGACACCCAGATCACTCATCCTCAGCGGTCGTGCGACTACCCGAGTATGCAAAAAACGTTTGCACACAGCCAATTTTGCAGTCACACTTTCGGCAAGTTCCACGCATGTTCGGCCGATCGCGGGCGAGGCGTCCGATCGCTCTTTCGTCCCGCCATTCGACCCGCCCATGCAGCCCGCCGAGATGTACGGCGCTGGTATCGTCATCAACCTGGTCTCAACTGGTACCCTGGCGGGCTTCACGACGTGGTCCTCAACCTCGCGAGTGATGAAGATGATCCGCCCTTGCTGTGATGATCTCCGCTCTTCCTGCGCTGCTCTCCGAACCCTATGCTTTGACGTGGTGACCATCAATGGCATATTCGACGCGCTCACTGTCGTCGCATCCGCCGCGGATCAGATCACCGATCTGCTCGTACTCTACCAGTTCTATGTCGACGGACTGGACACCTTCTTCATTCTCTCGCTCTGCATCATCCTGCTCGCTCAGCTGACCTTTGCGTTCACCTTCACAATCGAGCGCGCCGAGGTGCGCGGCGACACGTGGAGGGCACACCGGCGCCGCATCGTGATCTTCGTGTGCGTCTTCCCTCTCGCGCATCTGGTGCCCATCCTGGCATACCTCACGTCCACCTTTGAGCTCCCGAGGCTGCAGCGTCTGCTCAAGCGGTTCGGCGTGGGTGGCGAGAGCGAGCCGCGGCCGCCGGGGACGACGAGTTGGGAGAAGGTGAAGAACAAAATGCACGCACACCGTGGCTTTTTGCTCGAGGCGTTTGCCGAGGCCATCCCGCAGTGCGCGGTTCAGCTGGTCGCCGCTCTCACCGTCGACCACTTTACGACACTTTCTGCCATCTCGATCTTCCTGTCGATCTCAGTCATCGCCTCCAAGAGCTGGGTGGTCGCGTGGAGCCCGCACGCGCCCACGATGGCCTTCAACACCTTCTGCATCGTCGCCGACATCGTCGGCTTCTTCGCCTCCCTCGCCTGGCTGTTTGCCATCGATCACCTGCCGGCCGTGCACGAGATGCACCAGAGCCTGCGCGGTTGGATGCTCGGCGTGGTCAGTCTCACGGCAGTGAGTGGCGCGCTCGCGCTCGGACTCTTCAGCCTCGGGGTGCTCTTCGATGAGCTCCGGTTCCAGACGAGCCTTAGCGCGCGCGCGCGCGGCCCCCGCCGCCACTGGCCCAAAAAGGTCCTCTGGGCACCTCCCGCAATGGTTCCATTCCTTTACGCTCTGGTCCTCGTGCCCATCGCCGTCATCTACCTGCTGGCGCGCTGGACGCTCTTGGCGCTCTTCTGCGGCACCATGGGGCAGCAGGAGAAGGAGAAGCTGCATCGCGGCAGCGTGGACAAGATGCTCACGTACATCGAGCAAGGCACCTCGCTCTCGCCGCGCCGTTCGTTCGGTTCGCCGCTCGGCGTCCAGGGCGCCGTCCTGGGCGCGCTTCGCTCACGCCGCCTGCTCCTCCGCCAGTCTGCCCTGCCACGTGGCACCATGAACACCCCCCGACGGATCCAGCTCTCGAGCATGATCGACTCCGCGCAGGTGCAGTTGCCCGCTTGGCTGAGCCCCGTGGCGAAGCAGGAGCTGCGGGGGCACGCTCTGCGCGCGCTCCTGCGGCTCGCGATCAAAGAGCACAAGCAGAGCCTCAAAGGGCTTCCGTCAGTGGCGCGTCAGGGCATGCAAGAGCATGGGCGGGAGATCCTCGCCATGCGCGTTGCTCTTGCCGGCCACCGCGGAGCGCCCGGTACGGCGTTTTCGCATATGCACGGGACGGCGCTTTCGCATACGCCCGGGACGGCGCTTTCGCACACGCCCGCGCACGCGGCGGTGCACGCGACGGCAGAGGCGGCGAGCCGCCGCAGCACCAGTGGCAGCCGGCTGAGCCTCTGGCGAGCCTCCACGAGGAACACCTCGACCTCGTCGCGGCCGGGCGCACAGGGTAGGGCTGCATGGGCCGCGTTGGTCAACGAGGACATGGCGCGCGGGCTCGAGTCTCGTTCACTGCGCTGGCTGGTGCTAGTTCTGATGCGCTGCGGCTCACTCTCGCAGCAGCAGCGCTCGAATGCCAAGCTCACCCTTCAGACGCAGTCTCTGAGCCCGTGTTCGGATGGCCGACTGAGCGGTCTGCTGCAGGCGTGCGCGGCCTTGCTGTGGTTCGGCGCGATGGTCACGGGCGTGCTATGCCTGGTGATCTCGATCCCACTTCTTGTGCTCTCGGTCATCTTTCCACTGCTGCAACCCATTCTGTACGGCGCGGCACGCCGAAGCGACGATGGGCGCGACTGGCCGCCACCGCCGATTCTTGCGCCCGTGCTGTCGGTGTGTTGCTTCCTGTGCGTGGTGGCGCTACCGCCGCTGCGCCTCTCGCGCCGCTCCTCGCTCCGCATCCAGCTGAGCGAGGCGCTCATCGAGCTATGCGACACCCGCCGCCTCACTGACGCGATGCTGCTCACCATCGAAGAACGCTGCTCCGTCGCCGCTGCCGCCGCCGCCGAAGAGGAAAGGCTCGAGGCTCAGAAGGTGCCGCGGACGGAGGAGGCGTGCCGCCGGCGCCGTCTCGAGCGTGTGCGTTTCGACGACGACTGCTCCCTGTGCTGCCGCAAGGTGGTGAACGAGCTCGGCGTGCGCCTCTTTCTCGATGCTGCCTTCCTCGGACCGAGGCTGAGCAATGGCGGCGAGGTGGTGGCCACTCTGGCCGCGAAGGAGAAGTCCGATATGAATCCTAAACGGGGTTCGAGGTCGAAGGCCACGGCAGCAGCGGCGGGCAGGCGAGCTCTCATGATGCTCCGTCTACCTTGGAAAGCCTCCCCGTCCACCGCGCCCTCGTCTACCACGACCTTGCCTACCACGCCCACGCCCATGTCCACGGCGGAGGCGGAGCAACTTCCAGTAGACTCATCTACCTACACCTCGACCACCTCGGCCAGCCCGACGATGATCAGCCCGAGTGGCTCCGCGCCATCCTCGGCCACGCCGGCGCCGCTGCCGCACCTGCCTGAGGGGATTCGTCGCCTCATCTATGCGTACGCGCGTGTGGAGGCCACAGACGCAGCCATCACGCTGAGCTGCGGCCACCGCTTCCACCGTGTGTGCCTCGAGTGCACGCCGCTATGCGATCGCGCCGACCCCGACGAACATTTCCGCGCTCTGGGTGAACTCGGCCTACCGCCGCCAACCTTCGAGGAGAGGGAGAGCGTGCGCAACTATGGCAACTCTGCTCAGGACGCGCTCGGCATGTTCGAGCAGCAGCCATGGCCCCCCCAGTGCCCCGAGTGCGCGGCCCTCGTCGAGGCCGCCACATGCATCTGGGCGATGGGGTCGACACGGACCACAAGGAACGATCGAGCAGCAGACCCCCTTCCGGAGTGACGCCATTAGGTTCGTCCTTCCATTGACTGTAGGGAGAATGCTGGCACTGTAGCGTAGGAGTGCATCGATTACCTAGAATCAATACAGTAGGGGGGCGTGGAATGCTCAGCACGACGCGTAGCGCGCCGTAATGTTACCATATATTCCCGCCCTTCAGCCGTCCCTCACACAATCACGCGACGCTTCGACGGCACAGACTAGAGACTTGAGACTATAGAACGAGCGGCGTGTCCGAGCGTCGAAGGTCGATAAGCGCCCGCCGTCCCATAGGCTAGCTGGTGATATAGCGTGCTTGGGGGTCCGGAGATGCACGTTGTGTTGATCAGCAGCAGCACCGTGAACAGCAGAAGCAGCTCCGTTGTTTTTACCGTGCAGTAATACCCGGTACCAGAACCCGGTAATACCGGTAGCCGCGTCCCCTCCTGTGCGAGTCGTGGGTCAGATCGTGGGTCGCGCTCGCAAAGTACACAAGCCGTACGCAAGCTTTGTGGTTCATCTACGCGACCATGCCCCCCAATGTCCACGGCCTTAAGGACGTCAATGAGGCAGTCCGACCCGCGGCGGCCTCGCCGCGCAAAAGCCTGGCCGAAGAGTTGGCTGATGCTCTTCAACTCGGCGCGTACGCTGCCGAGGACCAGAAGAACGAAAGATGGAAGGACGCAAGGCGTGGCTTCTTCGCAGCGCACAGTGCGCTGCAGCGGTTGATTCAAGAGCAACCGGACATGTCTGAAACCATGAAAATAAGCCTCAGGCAAGTAGCGGACCGCTACTGGGAGAGCGCCACCTCTGCTGGCCAAGCACTTCGCCAGGCCGCATGTGGTGTCGACGCGCTCAGCAACCCCACGCCAACCCCCGCACCCGACGCTGGCGAGCTCATACCAGGCTGTGGTGAAAAGGGGCACCAGCTAGCGAGTGATCGTCCGGCGCCCGAGAACCCCGAGGACATGCGTGCCAAACGCATTGACGCACTCGGGCAGCCGCAGGCCGCCACTCCCAATTCGTGGGTGATAGGTTTCCTGCCACGCGCCAAGACTGGCGCGCCGAACGCGGGGGGTGAGCGCGGGGGGCATGCTGAGTTTTACGGCGGCGACCAAGTGCTCGTACATGCACCGAATGATAAGCAGGTGGCCGCGCGCTCGGAAGCTTTCGCGTTCAGAGGCGAGGGTCATTCGATCGCGGGGCCACGGGACGAGGGAGTGGTGGCCGTACCGCCGGCGATCCACCCCCTTGCTGCCGCAGCCCCCTCGAGCGCCGGCGCCGCACCGCCTCCCACACCCGCCGCCGCCAAGACCAAGCCGTCGAAGGTAGTCAACATTAGAACGTTCGACAAGCAGCCTTACGATCCCTTTGGCGGCGGTCGCTTCATACCCCCGCCGCTGCCGCCGACTCGTTTCCAGGTGGGGGAACGTGTCCAATGCAACATGGGGCTGAAGGACGGGACCACCTCGTGGTTCGCGGGCATCGTCGAGGCCATCGACGTGTGGGAATGTTTGGACGGAACTGTTCGCAAGCAGTACAAGTACCGGGTGAAACTCGACGACAGAACTATTGGGTGTGCCTTCGCACCGGAGGATACCGAGTACTGTATTCGTGCCGAAGGCGGTACACCCGCAAGCCCTGACCTCCCACCCCCTACGCCGTCATCTGCCTTCGGATCCTTCCGCTTCGGCGTCGGTGACAGCGTCGCGTGCTTAATGTGGACTGACGATCACCGAAAAGCGTGGTTCCCGGGCGTGGTGACACACGTCGGTGGGAGGACGCAAGGCCGTTACTATGTGTACCTCGTCCAGCTCGACGACGGCAGGATCGCTTACGTGCCCACTGATTCGGACGCATGCTGCGTGAGCAAGACGCCCAAGGTAGTAGTGACGGCGCTCGGCACGTTCAGCACGACGCACGAGAACGCGGTCGCACGCGACGCCCTTGAGCTTGTGCAGAAGCTCCTACTCAACGTCATCAAGAACCCAGACGAGCGCAAATACCGGATCGTGAAACTCGACAACCAGAGGCTTCAGACCAAGCTCTTTTGCCTGTCGGGCGGCATCGCGCTCATGCAGAGCCTCGGCTTCGAGAAGCACGCGAACGAAGAGCTCGAGCTTCCGCGCATCAAGCCCATCGCTACGCTCACGAGGTGCCACTTGGCCGTTCAAGATGCACTCGATCTACTCGCCCGCCGCGCCGTCACGACGACGCATGCTCCCGCGGACTCGGCACCCGAGCAGCCGATGGTCCCAGCGCGCCAGTCGACGATTACAACAGAGATGGAGAGACTATGGAAGGCCCAGGAAAGCGCGAACGTACCCATGCTGCCGGAACGTGCCAAGAGCGTGCGATCCCAGCTCGTCGAAGACTTAAAAAGGGTGCTCCAGCCAATCTTATCAAGCTCGAGCCAATCGGAAGCGTTGGCAATCTATTGTGCGGCCAATGCCGAGATCCAGCGGCTGGAATCCCTGCCCGCGGGCTACTCGGCTGCTGACCTGCTCCAGCAGCGCCTCGACGCGCCCAGTCCCACCGAGTCAGGCGTCTTTGGCACCCCCGACGCCATGGCTGTCGTGCGCACGCTGCAAGTGCCGTACAACTGGCGCAAGGGAATGACGCTCATATTCGAATACGAGGGTGAAAGGATCAAGCTTGTTGCCCCTGAGGGGACCCAACCCGGGGACATGGTGATGCTCACTTTGCCGAGAGACGGCGGCGCGCCACCCTCGCCTATCGACGCGCCACCCTCGCCTATCGTCTTTCAGGAAGAGCCAACTCCGAACCCGAAAAGCCCGTTCAACCAGGTTCAGGTCGACGGGAGGTTGCTCGCACAAGCTCTCGTTGATAGGATACTGAACCAGATCAGCGTCTCCCCAGATCGAGATGATATCGACTATCGAGATGATCTCATACCGAAGCGTTCGATGTCCAAAGTGGCGCCAACCGCGGCGGCGGCGATTCAGAAGGAGCTCGCCGAAGCTCCTGCTACGGACTCAGTGTGGGCCGGCGACAGGCCCGTCTCGTGGTCGACCTTTCTGCTGCCTGCCGACGCCGCCGCGCGTCGTCTCTTCCCGCTCGCCAACCTGAGCAGCGAGACGAACATCGTCGATCCCCTCTCGGGCCGCTCGTGCCTTGCGTGGCAGCCGCCCGTCTCGTGCGCCGGCACAGTGGAGCCCGAGTTGCTGCGCGCGAGCGAGCTTCACCCTCTGTCCACAAAAGGGGACGGCAACTGCCTGCTGCACGCGGCAGCGCTCGGCGCATGGGGTGTGCACGACCAAGCTGGCACGAAGAACGTGGGCGTGCTCCGCTCGATGGTGTTCAATCTTCTCAACAATGAGCAGTTCGTGAGGGTACTCCTCCCTCGGATGCGAGCCGAGCAGGTCAGTGTGATGACGATGCGGCCGCGCAGCTGCCCACCCCCCTCATAACCCCGACGCCCACCCAGCCCACTGACAGTGCACCTCTCGCCATTCGCTTCCCTCTTGCAGATCCGCGAGTACGCAGGCACTCCGGCGGCCATTTCGGAACCTTCGAATGACGACGTGTTTCGGGAGGAGGTGCAGCAGGCTCTGGGACGAGCCGGGAGGTCAGGATGTTACCTCGAGAAGCTGCACATTTTCGTGTTGGCCCATGCGATGCGCCGGCCGATTGTCGTGTACCACTACGATAGCGACCAACCCCAAGGCACGCTCATCAGCGGCATGAGCGGCATCTACCTTCCAGATTTGTGGGGGGAGCTCGGGTATCGTGACGTCTGTTCCCGTGTGCCGCTGTGCCTCGTGTACACCGGCAGCACGGCCAACGGCCAGGGCCACTTTACTGCGTGCGTGGGCGCCGAGGGGCACGCACTCGTGCTGCCGCTCTCCGATCACGTGCATGGCGAGCGGCTACTCATTCGCTACGGCCCGGACCACGTGGACATCAGGCCCGCGACACTGGTCGACACGCCTGCGGCTGGGCCGACGGACAGCTGGGCGGCGCATGCGGCGCTGCATCTCGAGCTCACATGGTCGGCGGCCTCGGACAGCGGAGACCTCTATGATGAGGAGGCGAAGGCTGTCGCGCCGGCACGCGTGCGCAGCTTTCCATTTGCATTTGTGTCGCGCACGCCAGCAGATTCGCGGCTCATGCTGCCCAGCGTGGCTGAACTTCGCGATCAATTCGTGGCTGAGGTCACGCGGAGCGCCGTCGAGCTACGTATTGGGCCAGATGGCGTCGCCTACACCAAGAACCAGTTCGTGGAATTCTATGGCGGCATCCTGGAATGGGACCAAGCTGCTCCCCTGGGAAGTGCTATGCCGACAACAGCACCAGCACCGCCAACGGACACAGCGCCTTTCCCACAAGTGCAATCGCCCGGGGACCTGCAGGG
>PJAB01000072.1:0-47316 GCA_002887195.1 Chrysochromulina parva
GTGATCTTCTTCCGGATACCCTTCGCGTCGCCCACCTGCGCAGCCGCTGCGAGCTGCTGCGTGTGGTGTACGAAGAACGACTTGGCGCTCGTGCTCGACCCTCCGTAGACGGTGCTGTCGTGCGCGCGCGCCCCTTTCGCCCGTAGCGCGAGGCGCCGGATGAAGTGTAGAGAGCACACCATACGTGAACAGCATTGACAGCCAGCGCACCTAGTTCACCTATCAGGTTTTTCAGAAAGTAAACAGCTAAACACTGCGGGGAGCTACGGGGAGCCGGACACACACTCGATACAAACACACGATCACGAACATAAGAACATTACTTTTACATGTAACGGTATTCTATGGCGACGTCCCGGTTCGTCCCGGACGGTGCGCCGGACGGATTTTTTCTTCAAAACGATGGCGGTCGAGGGCTCGAGGGGAACTGGGGAGCACGGGAGCATCATGCTGGGTACATGCTGGCGTTGTGCCTGGTGCGGGGACTCGCGCGGGCACTCGCCCCGGCCCCCGCGGAGCGACGACCGGTCACCGGAGGTGACGACGGACGATCTCGAATAAATTTGCTCAAAAACCTTAATCTTCCCTCCCAGTACCCGGTGCCGATACGGCGGAGCCGGGTCCGGATCGAATTTGATCGGCCTCAGTAGCGTAACCGAGTAGCGTAGCATTTTTCGTACCCGTTAACGTAAAGCGCGCGGCGGACCAACCTGGCGAGACTCGTGCCCAACACAATACATCTCGCGCTGCACCTTGTCGAAAGAAGGCGCGGGCACGACGCCGAACGCGGAGCCCAGTGGGCGCTGTGGGGTTCCTCCCCACAACCACCGCCACAGGCACAGCCTTTGACCAAGTCCAAGAGTCCCACCGCGACCCCTCACCATAGCATTCTTCTGCTGCCCTGATGTTCTCCCGGTTTGGGGCCTCACAAAGTAGCCGCCCCGCATGCACAGCACACGCGCCTGATGAATCCATGAATCCACGACTCCCTGCCCCTGTGGGCCAGGCACGCGGCCGCCAGCGATGACGAATGGCCGCGAGCCGTAGCAGACCTTGCATCAGATCGAATGCGCTCGGCCAACCCTGCCCATAGCATTCTTCTGCTGTTCTCGGTGGCCGCTCGGCTGTTCTCGGTGGCCGCTCGGCTGTTCTCGGTGCTCTGACCGTTCATCTCTGCATTCCCCACTTTCAAGACCTCTTGCGCAGTCTCTTCACAATTACCTGCATCTCGCGCAATCATGCTGATCTGCCTTGGTCGCCTTGGTCGCCTGATTAGCCTGATGCCCACAACTTGCACGATGGCGATGGCGACGCCAATGTTCCCGATTGCGGCCTGTCCCTGCCCGCCTGTAGCCCGCCTGCCCCATTTCAGACCAAATAAAACGCCGCCGCACCGCCAAGGGCAGCGAGGGCGGCGAGGTACGGTGCCGCGAGGCCGCCAAAGTAGATAAGAGCCGACACCTCGCCGAGTGAATCCACCTTGTATGGTGAGCGCCACAAGCCGCCGTGAACGGCTTGGGTCGAGAAGAGCTCGAGCGTGTTGTCGATCTTGAACTGTGCGCGATTCTTGCCATTCTTAGGTCCTTTGTCATCGAGGATGTCGTGCATGAGCATTGCAGCCATTACTGCGTTGGTCGTCTCTTGCTTGAAAATCTCATACTTGAAATAGGGCATGCCGCCATAGGCCCACGCGAAGGTCTTGTTATGGATCACGCTGAGCGTAGCGGTGGAGGGGGCCACCATGGACGAGACCGTCGCCCCTGCATCATACTCGACTTGTGCGCGCCAGTGCTGCATGCGCTTCGCAAGCGCGTAGTTGGGTCCTTGCGCCACCGAGAGGCCGTCGACAAGTTTGATGGATTTGCCGCCCTGGGCCTGGACGGGCTCCGAAAAGTTCTTGATGAGGAACTTGCCTCCGGACAAGAGGTTGGCAAGCTTCTCGAGGCCGAGCGAGCCGAAGCCCGAACCGTAGTTGGCACGCGCAGCTGCATCGGATGCGTCCGTGCACACGTGGATGTCGGTCGGGGTGCAGAGGAAGGCGACGCCGGTGGACGGGCGCGCCTTGCGGAGACGTGCGATGCAATAATCGGCGCACAGCGCAAGCTTCACGTGCAGCTCGCCGTCGAGGTACGTGTAGTTGCCGATCATCACCTTCGCGGAAGAGGGTAATTTCTTCTGCCACTCGACCAGCCAGTTGGCGATCTCGCCGGGCTGCTTCATCAGATCACAACCGGCGCTCTCGTACATGTCCTGCTCCGTCTTGCACTCGGACTGGGGCTGCGCAAGCGAGAAGCACAATCGCGCCACGCCGTCACACGGAAAAGCGGAGCTTGCTGCAACAAGGAGGCTGCAGACACCTTAGAGAGTGGAAAGATGAGTGCGCCCGGCGAGGCTTTGGCGGTCTCGCACAGTCTCTTCCACAACGTGTACGTCGGCCGCGGGCCACCTTTGCCCCAGCCGCCCGGAATGTCAATGGCCACGACAGTCGCACCCATCTCAAGCAGCTTAGGGAACGGCCCCATGGCTGAGCCCGCACCGATCATCACGACGTATACATCCTCGAGGCTCTTGCCAGCTGCGAAGTAGTCCGAGGTGAAGCATAGAGCCTGCGCTGCGTCGGGTTCGATGATGCCGGCGGCGGCCCATTTCGTCGCCTGGTCCTTGAGCGCATCTTTGGAGAGTACCTTGTCCGCGGGCGGCGGATGTGGTTTGGTCGGGTGCCAGCCGCCGTCGTAGGGGATCTGGTACATGAGGCCTGCTCTGGACTTCGTTCCTTTGACTTCCCCCGTGTGGAACGACTCCTTGACCTTGTCGACCGTCGCCTCAAACGGCCCCTGCAGCTTCTGGTCGGCACTGTGAAAGACCATGTGCTCATTCATCCACTTCAGGCCAGCTTGCGCGGAGCCCAGGGCCGCTTTGGGACTCTCGCACCCGAGGCGCACGAGGCTGACGATCTGCTTGTTGTAGCCAAAGCGCCCTGCGCACGTTCACAGCAGGGCTCCACAGGTGGGTCAGCACACGCGTTGCGGCGTTGCACGCTAGCGAGATATTGCAGCGCGTGAGCGCGATTGGCGAGGCCCGCTCACAGTTTTTGACACCGAGACATTTGGCGCTCGCAGCCTTGCCCTCCGGCGTGCCCATGCCCGCGAACGCCGCCGCAAAGACCTGCTTGCCGACCTCAGAGGTCGAGCGCCCTCCCTTGTCGTCGATCGGGAATTCGACACCAACGGGCGCCTTTGGTGGCTCTGGTGGCGGCGCGAAGCGCTTTTTGAAGGCACTCTTGCGGTTCGAGACCATGTTCATGTACATGAAGGGCGACCCAGGGACGTAGGCTGCGAGGCTGGCCTTGACCATCAGAGGCGCAAAGCCACCAAGAGCGACGCTCAAAGACGGATCGGAAAGTGCCGCGATCATTGTCATCACCTGCCAAGCATGGTGCGACTCGATGCGCAACCGTAAGCGAAGTCTGGATGGCGGAGCACGCGTTCCTTGTCAGCGGCTTCCGGGAGCGTGTACCTCGCCTGTAATGCCCGTGGGGTAAAGGATTGCGAAGAGACTATACCGGAGCCAGAAAATAGGATATAACACACCCGTCTGCCCGCCCGGCCCAAGTAGACCGTTGAGGTAGAAGCAGTAACGGGGCACTTCGACCAGTGCCCACGAGATGGCCATCATGCCACATTGCCAGGTCTTGCTCGCAGACGGTGCAAGCATGATCACGACCATAAGGAGCAGGCGCGAGAGCACCTGGAGGACTGTGGTCAAAAATGGGCTATTCACCAGCTTGAGCAGAGCATGCACCATCTCGAGAGACATGGCCCACTGTGCAACATGAATGGATGTGCCCATCGCCTCCCAGACCTTCGAGAGGTCGCCACCGGTCTTGGCGAGGCTTTGCCCAGCGAGCACTAGGGCGTATCCCCAGCCGCACATGCAGGCGAGGTTGTAAAGGGCAAGGTATGCTGACGTAACATTCGTAATGGGCATTTCCGGTCGCAGATAGCCGTGAAGCAGCGACGGGCGGCAAAGGGTGACACGGCGACGGGCGCGATCGATCGACACACGGAGGAGAGCGAGATCAAGTGCTCGTTAATTCTTGAGGTACGTATCATGTGTTTGCATCGCGCATGCTCTCACGCGCGCCTGAGCACAAATCCCATCGGAAAACAAGTTTTCTACACAAGTTCCGTCGCCATGGAGGATACGCTCGGTGGAGTGTGCTTCCCGGTGACTAGTCGTGACGCTGCGACGGGCAACGAGCTGCGCTCAACAAGCATCACGGGCCAGGCGGTTCTGGCAGATGCGATGGCGCCGTTCGACGCGAATGCGGCAAGAGAGGTGCTGGTAGAGAGGAATTGGCGGTTTCGGTATACACGCCACTTCATGAGAATGGTTGAAGTGTCAGCGGAATCGCCCGAGTGCGCGCTCGGAATCGCTCGAAGTGGGCTCAAATCCCTGTACAACCGCTTCGAATTCGTGCGCGACGGTCGACCGCATACGCTCGCCGCTGCGCTCGACGGTCACACTTTTCCTGGAAGCTTTGGCACTGGCTTCATTACGGGTGGCAAGCCGAAGCCCAGCCGATTCGAGCTCGGCGTGCCGTACAATGGCGGCGTCCTCCACGGAGACGCGTTGCTCGAGCAGATCGAGGACTGGGTGCATCGCGGGACGATCGAGTTCTCGTGTGGAGCGGCCATGAGCCTCGCGGCACAGAGTGGGGCTGACTGGTTGGACTTGTCTGGAAGGTACTTCGTGCTCTTAGGCGCGGGCTCCGCCATGGGACCTCTACACGTTCTGCTTGCCCTCGGTGCGAACGTGGTCGCAGTGGCGCGTCGCGGCACCACCAAGTGGAGGCCGATTTTGCAGGCAGCGCGCACCTCCTGTGGCACGCTCACCTTCCCGCTGCCCGTCGGCAAGACTCAAGAGGATTACAGCGATGATGCGGCGCTTTGCGAAGCAGCTGGCTGCAACCTCCTGACCGAGACACCCGAGCTGCGCAACTGGCTTCTCGCGCTGCATCTTGGCCAGCCGCTCTGCGTGGGAGCATACGCCTACATTCCGGGCGAGCAATTCCCACGAGTCGCACTCGCCATGGATGCGATCGTAAAAGCCCTTGCGGAAGAGCGTCAGGCGGCGGTAGCCTTCCTCGGAACTCCCACGGATGTGCACCTCGTGCCTGCCGCCGCGCACGCGGCTGCTATGACCAACTACCACCGCGCGCCGCTGTGGCAAAAATTGCTTACGGTGCTATCGCGCGGCCGCTGGTGTGCCAAGAATGGGCGCAAGTTGCTGACGATGGACGGCGAGACACTGTGCTACTGCAACGCGCTCATCGTACAGCAGGGGCCCAATTATGCACTTGCGAAGCGCATGCAGCACTGGAGGGCCATGCTTGTGCGGGAAGAAGGCTGCATTGTCTCAGCCAACATTGCACCGTCGACAGCGACGCACTCGGTGACGCAGAACCGGATGTTTGCGCGCGCCTACGCCTCGCTGCCCGCTTGGCGGCCGTACGAGGTGCCGGGGCCCGAGACCTCAACGGCGGCGATGGCCCTGCTGTTGCTCCACGACCTCAACCAGCCCATGCACGCTGGCGCCCCCGCCATGCGCCTGGTGAACCCACTACAGCTCTTCTCGCACGGCAGCTTTCATGGCGGCACGTGGAGATGTGCGCACACCTTTCAATCTATAACCGAGCCCGCCGTGGCACTCTACTACTTCAACCAATTCGTGGTGCGCTCCTACCTGGTCATGTACAACCTTGTGCAGACGGGTGGTTGGGTGCTTGTACTCGTACTGGCGCTCGTGCATTACAGTCAGCGTATAGAGGGGTCGTCGGCGTGGGCGGCCTTCGGGGCCCCGCTCGCCTGTTTCCAGAGCTTCGCGGCACTCGAGGTGGTGCACTCTGCGCTCGGACTCGTGAAGAGCCACGTGCTCACCACAGCGTTGCAGGTCGCTTCACGCGTGGGCCTGGTAGCCGTCGCGAGCCGCATACCCGAGCTACACACGCAACCCTCGATTGCTCTCTTCACTCTCTCATGGGCTATGACCGAGGTGGTGCGATACTCTTGGTATGCCACCCATCTGCTCTCCAAGCCACAACCGATGCACACGTGGCTGCGCTACTCTACGTTCATTCTCCTTTACCCAATTGGGACGGCAGGCGAGCTGTTCTTCTACTATGCGGCCTGGCCTGCTCTTTCCCGTGTGCACATTGCGGCTGACGTCACCCTCGGTTCCATCCTCATGTATGTAGTGTTTCCCGCGTATGTGCCCGGGCTGCCATTCCTCTACCTGCACATGTTCCAGCAGCGAAGCAAAGCGCTTCGACGCTCTGCCTTGGCTGTGAGCAGTGGCTGCGATTGGGAGCCGCGCACGAGTAGCGTGCGCGGGTCCCAGCTTGAAAAAGAACTGTGACCATGCGACGTTCCTGTTCCCGGTCGGGCCACGGGTAAACTTAGGGTCTCCCGCGTTGGTTGATCGGCGGTTCTTCAAATAACTACCACAATTCGGCAGCCTGCGTGAGCGCGACATCCCGGGTGTCCCGCTGTCGCAGCACGCAAATAGCTAGACCAGGCGCGCAGGCTCGCTCGTGCCGGGGCCCGGGTGGCAGCCGCTCAAGGCTCATCGTGGAACCGGAATCGCCGGCGGGTGCAAGCGGGTGCGGGCCCCGGGCCGCCCGCCGGCCCGTAGCTACGCCGCCTATCCGAGGGCCTATCAAAGGCTTTCCCGCTTAAATTTCCCGTTGAAGGATGTCTTTTGGATGCCTTAGATCTGGCCGCTGGGCGCGAATCCCCTACATATACCGTAACCGTTCCCCGCGCAAGGGGTTCCCCCAAAACACCCGGGAGAGACCTAAGAGAGACCGGCCCATTCTGGGTGGTCGTCTCCCGTGATCCGCTTGTACCCGCAAACGCCGCATCCCCCCTGTCTGGTTGTTCCATGATGGATACCGTCCTGTAATCTGGCCCTTCACGTTGGGTCACAGCCGAGGTGTAACTTTGGGCGTCACACGGCAAGATAGGGATGGCAGTACCGCGCGGTTAAAGTCTTAAACTAGTAGAGCTGACATCTGACAAATCACCCTTTTCTCCCCATAACCACGCGCGCCCGCACCCCTAGGATGCCGGCCAACAAGTATTCATGCACCGGTACGATCATCCGCGGTCGTATGAAAGGAAGACGAGGCTCATTTCCGCCGCGGCCTAAAAGGAAACTGGCGCCGTCGCGGTCATTTTCGCCCACCATGGTGAGTTCTCGTGTTCTCCATTCGGCGTTGCCTGGCCTGCTCGCGAGCCACACGGCAGAGTAGCAATCGCTCGCCTGAGATAGCTGGTCTCGCCTGGCAAGCTGCTACGTGATCAGCACATAACTCAAAGTGCATCTCACTCCATTGAGTATGGCTGAGTGGCACTTGCTGGTTTTCGCACGCAGGTCTGCCTCTCGGTGGCAATCCTCACGAAGCAAGGCAAGATCCTGCTTGCGCGCCAGTTTGTCGAGATGACGCGGATGAAGGTCGAGAACCACCTCGCCACCTTCCCCAAGCTGATCGGCACGGAGCGCCAGCACAACACGGTAGAGACTGCAGAGGTGCGCACTGGGGGCTGCTTCTGCTTGCTGGATCCCGCGCGCGATTAGGGTGCAACGCACGTGCGGCCCTGACCGCTCTACGCTCTCGCGAATGCAGGTTCGGTACGTATACCAGCCAATCGAGTCGCTGATCCTCGTGTTGGTCACCAACAAGCACTCCAACATCGTAGAGGATCTCGAAACGCTGCGGCTCTTCGCCAAGATGGTGCCGGTGCGCTCACTGTGACCCGTTGCGGCCTAGCGCCGCGCACTTGCTGCCAGCTCCTTGTCGTCCATCTCCTCTCACACTTGTGCGATTTCCCCGCCCAGGAGCACTGCCCCGGTGAGGTAGACGAGGCAGCCGTGTGCAAGAACGCCTTCGAGCTGCTCTTCGCCTTCGACGAAATTATCGCATGTGGCTGCGGCTACCGCGAGAACGTCTCGATGCGCGAGGTGCAGGTGGCGCTGGAGATGGAGTCTCACGAGGAGAAGCTGGCCAAGATGATCCGCCAGTCCAAGGAGCGCGAGGCACAGCAGGAGATGGTGCGCAAGGCGAAGCAGATCTCGCGGGAAAATCGCTCCAAGGGCATCGGCGGCAGCGGCGGAATCGGTTCGATGCGTGACTTTGCCGACGATCTGCGCAGCGGCGCCGCGCAGGTGCAGGCATCCATTGAGGCGGCAGGGGCGATGCCAGGCGTCGGTCCATCTGCGACACCTGCGTATGGTGTTAGCAGCGGCTATGGTGCGCCGCCGCCGAAAAAGGGCACCGGCATGCAGCTCGGCAGCGCGAAAAAGGGGCCCGCAGGGGCCTCCCTCTTGCAAGCGATGGCCGCGGAGGCGGAAAGCGAGGCGGTTGGCACAGCTGCCGCGCGGCCGGCCGCCGCGGCAGGCGGGGGCTTTGCGAGTGGCGGCGGCGGCGGCGGGGGCGTATCCCTCGTTGCTGATGAGAAGCTCGTTGTTCAGATGTCGCGCGACGGCGGGCTGCAGAGCTTTGAGGTCAAGGGTGACCTGCAGCTGCTCGTGACGGATGCTGCGCATGGTAAGGCGCTCGTGCCGCTTGCACTTGGTGCCAACCCAGGCTACCAGTTCAAAACGCACCCCAACATCAATAAGCCCGCCTTCCAAACCGACTCGATCCTCGGGCTTCGCGATCCGACGCGACCATTCCCGCTTGGCTCTGCGGTTGGCGTGCTCAAGTGGCGGATGGTGTCGACGGACGAGAGCATCGTGCCGCTCATGATCAACTGCTGGCCCACTCAGACGGGCGGTAACGCTTGGGAGGTGAACGTCGAGTATGAGCTTGGCGCGGCCTATGTTGGCAAGCTTGAGCTGCGCAACCTGACCGTCACCATCCCGGCGCCCGTCGAAGCCGTGCCGCAGATTTCTCCGTCCAACGGCACGGCCTCCTTCTCCAAGCGCGACGCGGCGATCACGTGGCACGTGCCCATCATCGACGCGACCTCCACCTCGGGCACGGTCGAGTTTGCCCTTTCTGGCCTGTCGAGCGCAGATGCTCTCTTTCCCATCAATTGCAGCTTCACGGGCGTCGCCACGCTCTGTGAACTTGGGATTACTGAGGTGCGCTCGGCTGAGGCAGGCGGCGGCCCCCTGCCCTTCAAGTACGAGCCGTCCCTCTCTGTCGAGTCGTACGTGATCTCTTGATCGCCACCGGCGCGCTAGGCTTGGGCACAGGCCACAGGCCGCTACTTCTGCTTGTGGGGGGACGGCCGCGGGCGGTCTTACCGCGATCGGGATCGCGCGCGCGATCTCTCGGAGCGAGCGGCACTGCTACCGAGAGAAGTAGGCACTGCGGAACTCTCCTAAATCTGCTGTGAATGGGTGCGGGGGGCAATGCGAGCGAGAGCCAGCACACGCCAGGCTCCTCTCCTGACGATCGGATCGTTTTATGGTGGTTGCGCGTAATTTTGGGGAACGGGATTACGAATTTGTGAGTCTTCAAGCGTGTGCAAAATGCGAAAGCGCGACCATGGGCCCCCGGAACCCAGCACGTCCGACGCGACCGTGGACCGACGGCGCGGTTCTAACCCGACCGCCCGGCACGGGCTGACGGGCTCGCAGCGGGTCCGGGCCACGCAGTTGACACTTGACAGCCTCCCCATCGCATCATACACGGCACTCTCAGTCACTCTGGAGACGTCTGGAGACACATCTCGGACGCCGGAGGAGCCGAGGACCGCGCGGTCCGCGCCCGCCGGAGCACGCTGGACGCTCAAAGGGTCAGGCCACAGTTCTCAGTTGTGCCTCCCCATCGCATCATACACGGCACTCTCAGTCACTCTGGAGACACATCTCATGACATCTGGAACTGCGGATAAGTACTGGTAACCGAGGACCGAGCTCCGAGGCGTGTGCACATGCGAATGAGAACGCGATCCTTGGGCGTCTCCGTCCAGTCAGCTGCCCTCCTGGAGCTGCATGCGTGCAAGACTGGTCGCATTTACAGTCTTGAACGAGCTCAAACCGACGCGATCGTCTTCGCCGTCCTCCTCACCCTCCTCCTCAACGCCTTTGCCCTTGCCCTTTTCTTCGTCCGAACCATCCATCTCCAGTTGCGAACGCATGCGATCGGCGTGCACCTTAGCGAGCTCGTTCACGCCAAAGTTTGACGTGTCGGCTTCGTGGCGAAGCGTCGGCGTGAATGGCGACGGCCGCTGCCATAGGGGAGGGTCTGCGTCTATGTCTAGTGGTGCAAAAAAAGAATGGGCAAGGACGGCAGCGGAGCCAGTCACCGCCGAAGCCGTTGAGGACGTGACGGGGCTTCCACCTAGGCGCTCATGGGGCTTCAGGACAAGCAGCTTCTGCAGCAGGTCTACCGCCGCTTCGGACGCGTCATCAGGCGGCTCCGGCACGTAATATTCGAGGTGCAGGATGCGACGGTACATTTCCTGCAGGTCATCGCCCGCGTAAAAGGGCGTCTCGCCGACCAAGAACTGGTAGAGCACAACGCCGATCGCCCAAAAGTCCACCTCGTACCCGTAGCCACCACGGGAGAGAAGCTCAGGAGCTAGATAGTCGGGTGTCCCGACCAAGGCTGTGGCAACTATGCCTCGGGCCGCTGCCGCAGCGGCACCCTCGGCGCTCACCTCCTCGTGGGATGCAAGCACCGCAGCGGCACCATCACCTACTGTTCCGTCATTCTCTTCAGCAGCGGAGAGGCCAAAATCGGCAAGCTTGATATGCCCATTGGCAGTGATGAGGAAGTTGGACGGCTTAATGTCTCGATGGATGATCGAATTCTCGTGCAGATACTGTAGGCCGAGCAATGCCTCTGCGCAGAAGAAGCGCGCGAGAGCCTCCTCGAAGAAGCCATACGACTGAAGCAGCGTGAGGCAATCACCGCCGGGCAGGTACTCCATCACCATGTACATGTGCTTGGCTGTAGCGAAGGAGAATAGCAGCTTGACGACGAGGGGATGATCCGCGGACGCAAGGATCGACTTCTCCAGGCGCACCGCGGCCGACATCTTGCGCGTGCGCATATCTGCCTGGGATAGCACCTTGATGGCGGAAAGGTCGCCGGTGCGCCGTCGTCGCGCGAGCCACACTGTGGCGAAGCCACCAAACCCGATGGGCTCGACCAACGTGTACTCCTTGATCGACACGGAGTAGGCCCGCGGTGCTCGCGTAGAGGGTGGCGCGCGCGGATCCTGCAAGGACAGCAGGTCCCAGTACACTTCCATCTTGCTACTCGCCAAGCGAGATGCCTGTCCGGCCAGTTCTATGAGGGCCGGGTCGGTGAGAGCGACAAACTTGGCTTCTGCCATCCTTTGGAGACGCATGAGATGGTACGTCTGCTGGATTGGGTCGAGCTCATTGCCGTCGCCGTCGCCGCTCTCCCCGCCTGGAGTGCATTTGCTGCCCGGGTCGCCGTTGCCAGCGCCTACGGGGGCGGATGACGGCGGCTGCGCGCTCGCTGCCGCAAGCACGGATTTGGTCGCGCCTGTTGCAACGGCTAAGCCGTCCTCTCCGGCACCGTAGGCACTGGATCCAGCAGCCTCGCAGAAGGCCGAGATGCTCTCCAACGGCTGCAGCGAGGCTTCGATGCGGCAAAAGACCGCCCGCATGCGCTCCTGCCGTTTGCGGATGCGAGCTCCGAAGAGGCGCAGGGCGCGGTCGAGCTGCCTCACACGCTCGTGGCACGTATGTGCAGCCGTGCAGTGAACGAGGTGGAAAGCCAAGTCGCTGAGGGGTAGCCTGACCTCGCAAAGGCGGCAAATGGTTGTCGGCTGCAATGCAGGGGGGAGCGCCGCAGACGGCCTTGTGCGCACCGGCTTGGCCATTGCTGATGGGCCTGCCGCACCCGCCGGCTCCTGCGAGCTGACCACGGTCTTTTCGGGCAGCGGTTCCGGCAGGGGACGCGGTGGCTGCAGCGGCGGCGCCGGGGCAGACCGCCCGGGCCCATCGGCCAGCACCTCGGCAGCGCCGGAAGCGCCTGCGGCACGTTCGGGCACACCATCATCGTCGTCACTATCGCCCATGAGCGCCATCGCCGCTGCGTACGCCGCCGCACCCGCGGAGGTTGCAAAGGGAGCCGTCTCCGGGTCGGCCACCCCTGGCGTGGATCCGGACGCTAGCCTTTTGGGCTCGACGCAGCTTTCAGAGGACGTAACGGACCCGCCGTCGAGGCGCCCACTGCTGTTCCAGCCGCTGCCCTCCTTGCGGCTCTCTTTAACGGCGGCGAGTGCAGGGCGCCGGTCTGCAGCTTGCGGCGACGAGGGGACCGAGCGAGCTCGCGGAGCCGATGCCCTCCAGCCGCCGCTGCCCAAGCCTCCCAACGTACCCACGCCCGCGCCGGGCGAGCCGATGAGCAGCCGAGCCGGGGAGCGGCCGGGATGGGTGGGCGAGCGCCCCACGAGGAAGCTCCCAGGCGACGAGAGTCCTTCCGGCGTCATCGGATCGCGTTCCGAATTGGGCGTATGCCCCTCGGACTGCGTGCCATCCGAAGCTGCCTCGGCAACCTCATCGAGTGTGCGCAGCGCGGATCCGCTAAGATGGTGCATGCCATCGCGAAGTGCGCCGCCGCAGATGGTGCTGGACGCCGCCGCGCTGCCAGCCGACGAGGCGCTCGGCTGCTGGCGCGAAGCTGCGCCGGCTGTATGAGGCTCCTCGAGCACGAGCGCACGGAGCTCGTCGCGGATCTGCCGCTCTGCCTGCTGCGTCGTCACCGTTTCGAGCTTGTCCAGCTGCCGCGTCGCCTCGGTTAGCTCGGGCACGCGCTCGCGCGTCAGCCGCTGCCGCGCGCCCTTGACCTTGTTCACGGAGCCGAGGTCGGGCGTCTGCTGGCGCGCGCCGTGGCGGTCCGAGGCCATCAGCGCCGAGACCTGATGCTGCAGCTGCAGCTCGTGGCGCCGCCGCCAGACGTACTGCCAAATGTTGGTCAGCTCGTGCACGCGCAAGGGCTTAAGGAGGTAGGCATCGGCGCCCGAGAGGATGCACTGCTGCACGAGGTCGATGGACTCGTACGCGCTCATCATGATCACCGACACGTGGCTGCGGATGGCACGGATGCGGCACAGCAGCTCGTAGCCCGACGTGCCCTCCATCATCACGTCTGAGAGAACGAGGTTGATCTCGGGATGTGCACGCACCATTGCGAGCGCCTCCGCCGCCGACGAGGCACACTCGGCTTGGTAGCCGCACTGCTCGCACAGGACGAGAATAGCGTCCGCCTGGAAGGGGTCGTCCTCGACGAGCAGTAGCCGGATCATGTGCGGCCCAGCCGCCTCGCGCCGATTGAGCACATTCGACGAGGTACCGAGCGGCGACATGCGGCCCGCGGGCATTGACGAGATGTCGGAGCAGCGAGAGCGCCCTGATCCTTGGGAGGCGTGCTCGTCGTAGTCACCCGGGGTGCTGCCGCGCGGATGCCCCACGGGCGCCTCGTTTGACTTTTGTCTGCGCAGCGCCGCCGCTTGCTCGGCGCATTTCGCCTCAGTCGCCGCCAGAGCTCGCTCTGTTTGAATGCAGCGTCGCACCCATGCAGACAGCTCAGCCGGGAGCTGCGGAAACCGAAGCACGAAACTTTCCGGAGCGAGCTGGGTGGCATCGTCGGGGAAGGTATTGGCCCCACTAGCCGGCGGCGCGCCACAGTTGGCTGCGAGGCTGAGCGCGGCCTCAGCAGCCGAGCAGAGGGCAGCGCCGCGGAGGAGTGGCTCGCCGCCGTCTGAGGAGGCTGGCGAAGCCATCAACCGAAGGACAACACGCTCGGAGAGGAGCTGGCGTAACGCTCAGCAATGAGCTGTCTGGGTTTTACGGAATGGGCGCCCGCAGGCGCGTGCGCGCGTGCGTGGGACGATTCAGTGCGAGAACGAGAGGAGCTAATTTCCCACGACGACGTTCATCCAATTTCACAGTACTTGCGAGGAAGAGGGAAGGGAAGGACAGAGCTTCCCTGTGACACTTGCATGTCGTGGGACACAATGCTGCAGCGACAAGGACCGACTGGTACGGCGTCGCCGTCCTACATCCTATTTGCGTATTAACAAAACTTCAAGCTTATAAATAAAATTAAAGATTGTTAAATTTCATTACTGCCGCAACCGTGGTCTAGTGGCAGAATTCTCGCCCGCCACGCGGGAGACCCGGGTTCGATTCCCGGCGGTTGCATTTACTTTTTTTTTCGTACAAGTATTCGTATCAGTAACGTACGGTAGGCGCGTTTTTCCGCAGGCCCTGGCCCTCTTCATTCTCTCGCCGTGCGCTCCGACCGCACGCGCAACGACGATACACGCCGCCGAAGTCGAAGCCAAATAGAAGAATTGTCACATACGACATTGTCTCGTGAATTTGAACCGACGGGACGCCGTTTCGAGTCTCGCTGGGCTTTCCACAGGAAAATAGGTCAACCAATTCAAGAGAGAACATACGACAGGCCCAAAAAAGGGAGTCTCTTCGATGCGACGGCCAGGTCCAGGGCCACCCGCGATCCTCGCGGCCCTCTTTGCAGAGGCCAGCGGAAATCCGTTCACCTGCGTACAGGCAGACAATTTTCTCAACGCGCAGTACACGGTGCCCGTCGGCGTTGGCACGCCCGAGCAGTACCTCAGCTGCGTCATGGACTCCGGCTCGTTCGAGCTGCTCCTCTCCTCGGCTGAGTGCATCGGATGCGGAAAGCACCGGAAGTTCAACCGCAGCCTGTCTGCCACCTATAGCTCCAAGCAGCCCGACGAGTCGATCACGACCATCTTCGGCCAGGGCAAAGTGGTCAGCCAGCCCATTTACGACCGCGCCCGCGTGGGCAATCTTACTGTCGGCCGGCAGTCCATGCTGCTCATGCAAGAAAACGGGCTACGCGACTTTGGCGACGGCGCTTACGACGGCATCGTCGGCCTCGGCGTCTCGGGCCTCGCGAGAGAAACGGACCCGGACCTTTCGCTGCTCTCCGCGCTCGGCGTCGACTCCTTCTCCATCTGCTTCGGTCAGTACGACAATGAGCCTGGCCGAGTCGAGTTCGGCACGCCCGTCTCCGGTCTGGACGCCGAGTACTCCGAGTTCGCCGTCCTGGGCAATGACCATTGGCACATTGAGCTCAGCGGCGTCGCTGTCGTCGCCAAGGACGGCACCCGTACCGAGATTGGCGGCTGCAGTGCCGAGGAAGGCGGCTGTAGTGCCATCGTCGACTCGGGAACGTCTCTCATCGCGGCGCCGAAGGAGATCCTCAACGCTGCGGGCGGGCTGCTCGATGCGATCGGCGACGTGGATCCCAACTGCAAGGGAATCTCTCAGCTGCCCACGATCGAGCTGACCCTGGGGCGCGGCGAGAGTGCGCGCGTCGTGTCGCTGCCTCCCGAGCTCTACGTGGCGAACATGGAGGTGGAGGACGAGCCCGTGACGACCAAGCTGCTGGCTAGTCATCGGCCAGGGCTGCCGCATCGCGTGGACAGGAACGCGACGCACAGCGTGCGTGCCACGAGCGACCCCTTCAACGACTTCCGGCAGCGGCTGCATGCGGCCACGTGGCATGCGCAGCTCTCGCTCGCCGCCGCTGCCGACCCTTCGACGCAGCGCGCTTCGTCGGCCGGCTCACCGCGCGTCTCGGAAGCGTGTGTGGCACTCTTCATGGACATGGAGCTCCAATCCGACCAGCCGGGCAAGCCGTGGATTCTTGGGCTGCCGCTTATGCGGGCGTACAAGGCGCGCTTCGATCGGAAGGCGCGCACTGTTGGGCTTGCCAAGCTACCCCTCGGCACCAAGTATTGCACCTCGTGCGACCACATGACCATCGAGCCTCCGACCGCCGTGGCAGACTTCTTCCCCGCTGCGAGCTTGACAGCCACCCCACTGCGAGCCAAGCACACCGTGCAGCTCGCGCTCCAGCCGCAGCACCCACAGCCGCCACAGCACCAGCATCGAACGCACGCATCGCTCGCGTCGACGCATCCGCATCTGCGCATGTCGATGCGCAGCTTGCATCTGCCGAGCTGGGCGAGATGAGACCAGAGCTCGTCGCAACGCGGGCTCCGCGAGCTGGCGGGGCGACGACGCGGGATGCACGAAGTACGTTTACCAAGTACGTTTGAAGCGCATGTGCAGCATGAGAGTCATGATGATTGTAGATGAAGATGTAGGGCCCGGGGGGGCCAGGGTGCGCGCAAGGCCCCGCAGGGCAGCACCTCTCAGAGCGTCCGACCCTACAAAAGGTACGCGCGCCTCGCGTCGTTACCCGCGCCGGCGCGGCGCCCCCCGCGGGCTCGCGCCCCCGCCGGCGGGGTTCGACGCGGGGTGGCATGTCCGTTGATACCGTTATCGTATCCGGCAGCGCTCATTCTTTAAAAATGCCGTGTTCTTCTTTATAAAGATGCTGTGCGCGACTCGTTTCGCCCCCGCGTATGCGTATCTCGCGCCGAGGCCGGACCCCGGACAGGCCCCATCACGCATCAGGCCAGTGGCAGGGTGGCGCGACCGTGGTCGACCAGGGCGCGCCCCGCGCAGGACGCCGATCCGATCAAATGTCCTCGCCAGGAACGATGCGGATCCCCCCGGGCCCGCCCGCGCGCGCGCACACACACGCGGGACGCGTGGCCGGCCTTGGCCTTGGCCTTGGCCTTGGCCGGCGCCGGGTGCGACGCGGCCGCGCGGGCGACCTGGGATCTCACGTTTGGCACGTTCATCACTTCGCCGCATCGCCACGAATTGCCTTGGTGGCGTACTCGACGAGGTCCGTCTTGATGCCGAAGAAGCGAAGTGCGGATGGGGCGTGCACTGTAATGTACGACATGACGAGGTACTTGAGGGTGCGGCCCGCGAATACGATGCTCAGAATAGCGGGATCAGACAGGCCCGAGAGGATGCCAAACACGATGACAGGATGAAGGATAATGGGCAGGGACGACACCAGGAGCATGCCGCCCACGCCGTATGAGGTCACTGCGCGCACGCATGCAATCGCGCTGGGTCTGAGCTCACCAGCAAGGAGGAGCGCCAAGGAGGAGCGCCAGGAGCACGCATGGACTGGTATTGCGCGCGGGCGGCTGATGGCTGGCCGGTTCGCAGGCGCGCTTTCGCTGAGGGCGCTCTCTGGAAGGGCGCTCGCGCAAGGATGCGTAGCATGGGCGGCATACTCAGGCCCGTGGCCTTGGCCCAGGCTGGCGAGGCGAGGACTGCTGGGAACGTCGTGTTCAGGTACTCGACGCCACGCTCGCGCACGAGGAAGAGCAAGATTGCCGTGCCGAGAGTAGCTCCCGCCGCGTTGCAAACTGCAGTGCTCACCCACCGCCGCGGCTGCCCGAGAATCGCCGACAGGAAGATGACGACCGTTGCTCCGGTGAACACGATCGTGAACATGTTAATGGCGGTGCCAGCGCCTGCTACCAACGGAAACCACCAGAACGAAGCGAAGCGGAGGAGGAAACGCACGACACCCTCCGCGACACCGACAGCGCCGCGCCTCGCAGACGAGCCAGTCTCGGGTTTCGCGCGATTGCGCCCCATGAAACTGAAGATGAGCACCGGGACTGCGACCAGCAGAGCTGCAAAGCCGACTGCCTGTGGCTTCGCCCAATCGCGATTGGCACTGCTAATGATGATGGGAAGCGAAGCCGCCTTGCCGCACGGGCCGAAGGTCCCACCAGAAAGACACCTTTTGCAGCTTTTGTTCTCACACAGCTTGCCCTGCTTACTGAGGAACAGCGTGCGCGCACGCTGAGGCGATTCACCATCATCATAGACAGAGATCGGGCTGTTGCGTTCGACGGGAAGCGAGCAGTGCAGCTGCGACTTGCCGTGCGCGACGAAGCACAGCGGTGCGCGTGTGCTCGCGGCAGCCGCGAGGAAAAGTGCGCAAGGCGACATCGAGAGCGACGACGACGTCACAGACGGTGCTTCACATTTCAGATTTCACAGCCTGGGACGAGATGAAAGTGCGGAAGCAAGAGAGTGCTTGCAGTGTATCATCATGCAGATGCAGTTGCAGATGAACCCTTGGCGAGATTCTCGTCTCACGGTAAAGGTTCCGGACCCTCCGGGAAAGCTACATCCCCACTACGCATGTGGTCAGACGTCACCGCTGAGCACGTGGAAAGCCGTTTCCGCATCGAACGGGTCCACGCACGCAGACACATACTTGTAGTTGAAGTACTCGGCCACCTGGATGTACCAGTTGACCTTGGAGCCCGCCTGACGCGAAGGCACTTGCAGGTCGTTGTTGATGTTTCCCAGACCGGGAATACGTTCGCGGCAGCGGAAGCGACGCAGCACATCCGTGTGCTCAGTTTGGATGTACAGCGTGTCCAGCGTCGCCGTGATGTTCTGCATGGAGTCGGGCAAGTCGCCGACCATCATGTTGCCGAAGGTGTCCCACCAGGTGAGCTTGGGCAGCCCTCCGAAGGCGTCGGGCATGGTACCGCTCAGCGAGTTCTCTTGCAGCTCAAAGCGCGTCAGCATGTACATGTTGCCGATTTCGGGTGGTATGGTGCCTGAAATGCGGTTGTCATTTAGCGCAAAGTGGATCAGCTGGTTGAGTTTGCCGATCTGCGTCGGGATGGTGCCCGAGAACCGGTTGGTGACCGCACGGAGGCCGGCGGTGGTGCCACGAGCAAGAAAGTGTTCCAGCTGAGAAAGCACGCCAATGGAGGGAGGGATGGTGCCGGAGAAGCCACACCGGTCGAGCTTGAGCACCTTCAGGTTCGTGAGCAGCCCGATCTCGGCAGGGAGCCCAGGGTTCAGATTCAGGTTGGCGAACGTACTCTCGCCCAGGAAGCCGAGGTTCGGGTTGTCCGACACGTCGAACAACTGCAGGTTCTCGAGGTAGCCGATCTGCGAGGGAACGATCCCTGTCAGATTGTTGTTGGAGACGTCAAAGTGCGTAGTCCCGGGCAGACGCCAGTTGGCAATTGCGCTGTAGCTCAGTGCGACGCCGATTTGTGCAATCTCCGTCGGGATCGGGCCCGTCAGCTGGTTGTGGCTCAAACTGATCGCGCGCAGGTTGCGCAACTGTCCCGTTTGGGTGGGGATGCTGCCAGACAGTGCGTTGAAGGAGAGATCGAGCTCCGTGATGTTGATGAGCTCGGCGAAGAAGTTCTCAGGTATGGTGCCCTGCAGGTTGTTGTCTGCCAGGTTGAGGTACGTGATGCGCCCAAATGCGCAATTGTCGCCATCTGTCGGTGCAAAGCAAGGATCCGTGCATCCTACGCCGTACCACTTTGTACGAAAATCGCATGGATCCTTGTAGATGCACGCGGGGCTCCCTGATAGAGGCACCTCAGGCGCGATATAAGGCCACCCTTCACCGATGCTATTGTCCACCTGCCCGCACTGGTTGAGAGCCTCTAGGTCCCAGTTCTCATTGTTGGTCCATTCAGCACCGTTCGTCACATTGTAGAACGCCTTGAGCATCTCCAGCTCCGCGGCGCGAAGGGGCGCATAGGCAGCTCGCGCGTAAAGGAGAAGGAGGGTAAGCAGTTCCTGGTGGCGCCCCATCTTCTTGGGCAACTGTGTGAGCAACTCGCTCGCCTGCGAGCCCTAGAACTAGGTGTCGACACAGATATTCAGCCGCACCTGCGCCCGCAACGGCCCAATGTCTTCTCGATTATAGGTTTGCATGCCGGGTTTGGGGGCCCGCCTCACAGACCTCGTACCTTTCAAGGGTACCTTCAGCGGGGTCGACAGAAGACAGCTCTGATGATGGAGGTGAGTGGACAAGAAGAAGTAGAACATTGTACAATTGTAATCTGGACATATTACATTGTACGTGCACATTGTAGGCTAAACGAGAATGACAGTGATAAGGGGGTCCAGGGGGTCCTCAAGCTAGTGTTGTTAATGGAAGTTGTATCGTAGACGAGCCGAAAAAGCGCGACGTCACCTTTGAGCTTTGACTCACTGCTGGGAAGCGTTGGATCGGCAAACTCGCAATGGATGTGCGGGCGTGCTCTCCTGATGCCGACGATCTCGAGCCGCTTCCGATGATGGATGACGAGCCCGTTGAGCCATCGCGAGATGAGGCGGCAGAGGAGGCAGCCGAGGAGGAGCCGAAGGTAGCCTCAGAGGCAGCTGCGGTCGTCGCTCCGGAACCCGAGCCACAACGACGCAAGAAACACAGCGCTGGATGCGAGCTGGACAGCATCGAAATCGATTGGTTGCTCATCCGGCACGACGATGACACCGAGGCGGTGGCGCAGGCAACAGCCAATGCTTTCGAGTATCTGCGGCAGATCCGGCGTAGCATCCCCATCCCTGACGTGCGGCCGTATGAGCCCTCGCTGGCCAAGCAGGAGGAGCGCGAGGACGGCGTCGAGGATGAGGGCGAGGCGTATGATGGTCCACCGCTGGGCGGGTGGCCGGACGAGCAGGCGCAGCGCCGGCGGCGCGCCGCGCGCGAGCGCGCCAACCTCGAGCTCGACTCGGCCGACGAGGGTGCTGAAGACGAGCTCCTTCTGATGGAGGACGGTCTCGGCGGCGGCGAAGAGGGTGAGGGTGGCGAGGAGGGCGGCGAGAACGCTGCGGAGTCCAAGCTCGCTCGCAAGCGCACCACCGACAAGGTTGCGCGCGAGCCGCGGCCCTCTGGCGGCGGCGGTGCGCAGCGGCAGCGCAAGCGCCCGATCCATCGGAAATCGGGCGGCGAGAAGACGGAGCGCGAGCCCAAGCCGGGCGGCGACGGGGCGATCGGCGCCTACGGCGGCGGTGGCGGCGGTGGTGGTGGCGGCGGCGGCGGCGGCAGCCACGGGCTAGGCCCGGGCGCCTCGAGCCGACGGATGCACGGGCTGCGCCTCAAGCTCGTCGCTCCGGATGGCGTCGACTGCTCCGCGGCGCTGCGCATGCATGTGCCGTGGGACGCGCCCATGCTCGCGGATGTCAGGGCGGCTGCGGCCTCGCGCCCGCCGCCTGCACGCGGCGATTGGCGACGGCGGGAGGAGGCGATGCTGCAGGAGGCGCTCGAACGCTCGCGGCTCGAGGCCAAGGGTACAGAGGCCAAGGATACAGAGGCCAAGGGGGCTTCTGCACAGGTCCAGGGAGAATATCAGGGGCACGAGCATCAGGGGCCGGCGCGCACGTGGCCGACGCTGCTGGAGCCATCAACTGCACGTCCACCGGCGCCGCCCGAGCCGGTGCCTCCCGAGACGGCGCCGGCAGCACCCGCGGGCGCAGAGGCGTCTGACGAATCCGACGAATCCGACGAGGATCGACCGCTCGTGCCTGCTTCCCGTCGCGTCGGTGGCACGGCGGGTGATCAAATGGCCAGCGCAGGCAGAGGCTCGTGGATGATCGGGCGCGGCGCAGCGTTGGCACGCCGACCGGGGGGAGGCAAGGCGCCGCGGCACGGACCGCGGACGAGCTCGGATGAGGCACTTTCCACCGCGAGCATGCGCCGGACCTCCCCCCGAGACGACAGAGGCGAAGCTTCCACCTTTTCGACGCCGCGGGACTCCGAGACGCCATCGCCGTTGCCAGGGGCGCCGGCCAAGGGGCAAGGTTGCGGCGGGGGCAGGGGCGGGGCAGGGTCTGACGGCGTACGTGGTCACGTCGAGGGCGGCGGCAAGGTTTCAGTCTCAAGTGCAAGTGCGATGGCCATTGGCGAGAGGGCGCGATCGCCCTCGCCGCCGCCAGACCTGTACGATCATCTGCCCAACGCGGAAGCCTCTCGTCCAGCCACCGCCGCAGACAGGGGTTATGCCCCCAACGCTGCCAGTGGCAGTGGCGCGCCACCAGTGCGTAAAGGCTTTCGCATCCCGAAACGAGTTCAACCTCCTGGGCCCGCCCCCGCCGGGCCCGCCCCCGCCGCTACCACTGCTGCAGCCACCAACGCCGTCGCCCCAACGGCTCCACTCGCGGCCGCCGCCCCCGCGTTTCCGGCCGCGCCCCACCCGCCGCCGTACCCGCCGCCTGCTCAGCCACAGACGAGGCCTCTCGAGATGAGAGAGCAAGCTGCGCCAGTGCACCCGTCGCCAGCACTGGCGGCGTTGAGCACGTCGCGCCCCGCTCCGCAGCCGCCGCAGCCGCCGCAGCCGCCGCAGCCGCCGCAGCCGCCGCAGCCGCCGCAGCCGCCGCAGCCACCCGCGAGCACCGCGATGGCCAACGGGGCCGTCGCCTCGAACGCCGTCGCGGCGGCTCCGGCGGCACCCCCACCAGGGGCGGCACCCGCGTCAGGGGCGGCACCCGCGTCAGGGGCGGCACCCGCGTCAGGGGCGGCACCCGCGCGACCGACGCCGGTAGCAACGGCCGGATCGTTGCGGCTGGATTGGAAGACGGCGGTGGTGCGTCCGTCCAAACGGGACCATGAGCGGCGGGATGGCAGCAATGGCTGTGGCACGCACACAGGCACACTGGCGGCATGCTCCGCGTCGGCGTCCTCTACCACCTCCGCCACGTCCATCGCCACGGCTGCCGCAGCCTCGACGGGGGCGCTTCCGACCGCGAACTCTTCCGTGGCAGCAGCTTCCACCGCTAGTGCCCCGCAGGTCACCGCCACCACTGCCTCGGCCATCTGCGCCTCGTCCGCGGATGCAGGCTCGCCGAACCCCGCTATCAAGGCGGTCTGGGTGACCAAGAGCGCGCGCGACGTCGTCCGGTACCGTGCCGAGGCGGCGGCGAGCAAATTGGGCGGCAGGGGGCGGGACGCCTCGGGGGACACCTCGAGGGACAAAAAGCCTCAGGACACAAGGCTAGCTGGGGGCGACAGGGCGGGTGAGCACCGTGCAGCAAGCGATCGCGGTGGCGCATCCGATCGTAATAAGGGAGTGGAGCGCGGCGGCGAGCGTGGGGTTGGAGAGCGCGGCCGACGCTCTAGCCGCAGCGCCAGTCCCCGACGCAGCCCCAAGCGCCATCGTACCAGGAGCGGCAGTCGCAGCCCTTCACACTCCGGCGGCGGCCATCGGAGCCGCAGCCGCAGCCGCAGCCGCAGCCGTCGGGCGGGCAGCAGCCGAAGTCGCAGCCGGAGCAGCCCTAGACGTTCGCCGCGGCGCCGGCCGCAGCGCGGCCGCAGCCGCAGCCCGCGGCGCCATCACGAACGCTCTCGTAGCCGCTCGCGTTCGGGTGACGATCGTAATAAGGGTGACGATCGTGGTGTCCGACGTGGTGCCCGCGACCGCAGCCCGCTCTCCCCCTCGCAGGGCCGGCGCAAGTCGCCATCACCTCGACGGCACTCGCGTTCTCCATCTCGGCGCTCGCGCTCTTACGATCGGCGACGCCGTGCGCCCCGCTCGCGCAGCTGTGATCGAGGCGGCGGCGGAGGCGGCAGAGACATGGGCAGAGCACGCAGCCGCTCGAGAGAGCGCAGAAGCACAGCCACAGGTCGAAGCCACGAGAGAGATCGCCGAAGGTAGCTCCGTTTCACCCCAGCACTCGGCTGAGCGTTCCCGCAGGCCTCGGCCCTCTTCTGAAGATATCCGCACGGCAGCTCGCCTCTGGCCTCTCGTTGGCACGCGCACCGCGCGGTTTTGAATATTGATTATTGTCGCGTTGTCGGCGCGCACCATACTGCGTGGGCACAATGACTAACCATTTATAGTACACTCTAAATGACCGGTTTCTCTCTCATAAAGCTGAGCACGCCCCACCACCATGCGTCAAGCTTTCCACCAAGGCCTGTGCTCGTCGCAGCTCGCGCTGAGCAATGAAGAGCTCATCTTCCATGGGCACGATCGCGGTGTCCACGGAGCAAAAGGTGACCCAGTGCGAGAGAGCGCGTCCCATGGCGGAAACAAACACCGCATCGAGGATCCGCCGGAGCACGCGTTGACGATGCACTGCAGCCATGTCTCGGCAACTCGTCGGCGTCACTTGCCTGGCCTTTGGGACGTCTGGAGTGTCTGCCCCTGGAATTTCTGCCGCGAGCGCGCGCAGCTCCAAAATGGCCTTGCGACAGAGTTCCTCGGCACTTCGTTGCGCCTGCGTTCCATGTTCAAGGAGCAGCGTCGTGTTCATGGCGATCGACCTCATGGCGTACATGTACCGGTAAAATAGTTTGGTGCATCGACAATAAAGCAAGTTAGTTGCAGATTTACATGTAACACGGCGAACGTCTCAAACGAGAGTCACATGACGACTTTTGCTGACGTTCAACACAACGCCCGACGAATGCGCCCAAAACCTCCGTCCGGTCGGACAAGGCCGCCGAGCTCGCGAATGCGGTGCTACATGCGCTGAAGCTTGCCCATGATGATGCCGAGCAGCGTGTCGCGCGAGAGCTCGAGAGGGCAAGCGCAAGTCACTCCAACATGCGGAGAGAGATCGATGAAGCACGTGCAAAGATCATTGAGCTCCAAAAGGACCTTGATAAGGCAAGTACGCAAAAGAATTACGTGACAGATGCATTCGAGAGCTCACGAAAGGAGTGCGCTCGGCTACGAGCAGAAAATCAAGCGAATCAGGAGGATATGGCGCGGCTGCGCAAGATGATTGAGGAGTCGCAACAGGAACGCATCGCTGATGGTATATCGCGCCGTGCGGTGCACGCGGATCTAAGCGACCTCGAACACCATAATGACGTCCTCGGCAGAGCACTCGGCTCTGCCACGAAACTGCTTTATAAGCAACAAGCAGCTGCGGCCGAGAGCGCTACAAGCAGCTTGCCCATACCCGTGCCTGCAAAGGTGCGCGGCGGCAGCACTCCAGCCAAAAAGGGGCGACCCGCAGGCAAGGCGCTCAGCAGCAGCACGACACCCGGGGAGACACCTCGGCAAACTGGTGAAAGTGGAAAGAAGGCGACTCATTCCAGCGCAGGTAGCAGAGGACTCCCGTGGTAGATAGTGGCCGCGCTGGCCGCCGCGCAGACCTTTAGTTACTAGATCGCACTCTACTAGCGAATCCGACCCCCCGGCAGATCACCAGCGAGCAGCGTCTCCACAACGGAGCGCCATTACAAAGTTCGGGTATACATTTGTCGAAAACAGCAAGCACGAACAATCACATGTCCGGGTGTATTACACGGGAGTGGCTAGGAAATGCACCTTGCACTGTGTGGAGCGCCCGCCCCCGGGGGCACACTTGGACTTGCAAAGAACACCCCACCGCATTGCGCATAGGCATCGCCTTGGGGACGGGAGAGGGGGGTCGTGGCTGCGAAGTGTGGACGCTCATATGAGCTCGTGCCCCTGCGCTACTGGTACTGCAAGCCCTCAGGCCATATTGGGCGCCCACCGCCGCGATCGAGCCTAACTGTCCATTGCGCATCCATCGGGGCCTGCATCCGAGTGAGCAGCAGCCCTTGTGCGCTCGCACGCACTCGCACATCGTGCTCAACCGTCGCAGACCCAGCCAAAGTATCGAGGACGAGCACAGCAGTCGCGTCCGCTGCCATGGTGCCACGCAGCAAGATGGTTTCGACGTGAACACGCCGCGGGAGTTGGTAGGTGGGTGGGTGCGCGTTGGTGGGTGCGGCTCGCAATGTGCAACTCGTCGAGTTCACTAGAATGGCATCATACTCGGATGGCATCTCGGGCGACGGAGATGGCATCTCGGGTGATGCAGCCGGCAGTGGAAGAGGCAGAGCGCACGAAAAGGTGAGCTCGAATTCCAAGGACGGCCGACCCACTCCTTCCGCGGCGCCGACGCCGTCGTCGAGGAAGATGCGGCCTCGCGCACTACCGGTTGCATCGGGAGCGACATGCAGAGTGAGCGGGTCGTACACGGCAAGCAGTGCAGAGCGGCGTACGCGCTCGCGACGTGGAACGATAGTGCCTCCGAGCTGAAAGCGCGGTGTGGCGTCTAGCGGTGTGGGCACGTGCACGCGCGAGCCTCCACGATATGGGCGCCCCGACGCAGCTGCGCCCATTTCGTACCACAGAACGCCCTCGCCACCACCGGCGGGCAGCTCAACAACGGCGGAGAGGACCGCGGGATGCGCCACCGGCTGCACGAGTAACGCGCCACCCACCATCCACTGCTCCTCGCGCCGCAGCGCGGCTTGGGTGGCACGATCGGCCGCGCCGACGTCGATGGTAGAAGCAGCAGCGGCAGCAGCAGTACTGCTGCTGGTGCCACCTCTCCCAGCGTTGCCAGAGACGTGGTTGAAAGCCTGTTTCGGCTCCCCATCAGCCCCTAGCGGGGGCGAGGATTTTGGCTGGGGCACGCCGAGGCGCAGCCAAGGTGGAGCGACAATCGGAAGCCCAACCTGATCGCCGTTGGCCTCCGACGCCTCCCAGAAGAGTGTGTACCAGTATGGCAGCAGCCGCTGGCGCTCGCGGATGGCGTCAGCCGCAGCGGCTGCGTACGGCGCTGGAAGCAGGAAGGGCTCGCGCCGGGGAGAGTCGAGGTGCGCGTGACCACGAAAGAAGGGCAGGTAGGCCGCCGCTTGGTACCAGCGGCTGAGCAGCTCCGGCTCCGGAGTGCCGAAGAAACCTCCCACATCGGCTCCGGTGAAGGGCATCCCTGAGAGCGAGAGGGAGAGGACCATTGCAAATGATAGCCGCAGGTGCTCCCAGCTGGCACTGTTATCGCCCGTCCACACAGCGCCGTACCGTTGCGAGCCTACGAAAAAGGCGCGCGAAAGCACGAACGGTCGCTCAAACTCACTGCCTGGCCGAACGCGCATGCCTTCAAAGGTGGCGCGTGCTTGCAGAGTGCCGTAAGCATTGTGAACCAGCCGATGCTCTACGTGGGCGTCCTTGCCGCCATCACTGCTGCTGCCCTCCTCGTCGCCACCACCACCGCCTCGCTCAGCGTCACTCCTACCGGCGTCGGCTGGGTCGTCGGTCGCGTCGCCGTCCCAGCCACGAGGGAGCCGATGCAAAGCGTCGCGGGGGAGTGTGAGCTCTGCTTCGTCAAAGACCGATGGCTCGTTCATGTCGTTCCATGCATGCATCCAAAGTGGCCAGCCGAGGCTAGCCTGGCGTCTTCCAACCGAACGCAAGCTGCTTGCTGGCTCCGCCTTTGCCTGAGCACGCTCCGCTGCCGTTGAGCCTTCTCCACTTAGCGCCGGCATGCTGTCCGACGATGCGTTGAGACGTTCCTGCGGCCCATGCACGTACAGCGATGACCAAAGAGCGCGAGCCTTGGGCTGCAGCAGGTCCAGGTATGACGACTTGCCGGGCCAGCATTCTCCCACGAAGGCGCTGCCGTCGTGACGTGTGACGAGCAACCCCGCCGCCGCGGCTATCCGATGGAGTTCGTAGTCGGCATCCGCCTTGAGGTGAGGGTCCGCGATACCGACGAGCCGGCGCCCTTTCGGCGACAGCCGACGCCGAAGAGCCTCTGGTTCCGGGAACACGGCCCCGTCGAAGGTGAAGTATCGCTTGCCGAGCGTGTGTTCGATGTCAATCCACACCGCATCGAGGGGCACCCCGTGCCGATCGAAATTGCGATCGAGGCCTTCCACCTGCGCCTGACTCCGAATATTCCAGTGGCTCTGGTGGTAGCCGAGCGCCCACAGCGGCGGGAGCGGCGGAGTGCCCGTGCATGCGACCAACTGCGCGAGCACGTGCCCCGCCGATGGGCCGCCGAAGAGGATGACCTCCATCGCGCCCCCCTCGCTCTGCCAGTAGGAGCCCATGCCGCCTCCGCCGCTCCCGCCGCTTCCTCCGCTGCCTGTGCCGCTGGCTGCGCCGCTGGCTGCGCCACTGCCGCTGCTGCTCCCACTGCCCGCAGCGCTCGCCTGGTGCTCGCGCCACAGGTCGACGTACGTCTCCGCGGCGCTGAGCCATAGAGCGCCCGCCGCGTGCCGCCGCCCATGCGCGAGCAGGAATGGCAAGGAGCCATAGAGCCCGACGGGCGTGCCCGGCCCGTACTTGAAAACGTCCAAATTGAAGAGGCGATGCGGCTCGCGCAGCGGCGTGAAAGAAGGCGTCAGCGGCGCGTCCGTGGCGCCGGTTCCAGACACAGTTGCGAGGGTAAGCGGCTCTAAAGTGATGGGCAAGGCAAGAGGTTCGGCGCGTTCAGGCAGCCCGAATGCTTCGAGGGCGCCCGGGAAGAAGACATCGGCGCCATATGCAGTGCAGCCATGGGGCCGGCTATCGATGAAGCCACCCCACGCGTCTGGCCGATCGCTGCACCCGCCGAATTGCAGGAGGCCACGGCTGTTGAGGACCACGGCAGGAATCTGTTGGTGAATGCGAGCGCTGCCGACGCGGCCGACGAAGAGGCGTAGTGCTAACGGCTCGGAGTGCACTTCGAGCTCACTCCACCAGGCCGTGCTCGCAGCGCGCAGCACCCACACGCCCTGCTCATCCGGGAGAATCTGAGTTATGGCTGGCCGCTCTGTCAACTCGGGTGGTAGCACGAGAGGCGCAATACGAAAGTGATTGCTCGCGCTTTCGATGCGCACGGTCCAGCTGGGGACGGCGCCGGCGACGGCGTGCATTACGAGTGTCGCGGTGCCATTTTTGCCATCGGTGATTTGCGCTGTGGCAACGTTGTCAGATATGTGCGCTGTGCCAGCAATGCGGCAAGCGTCAACTTTGCATGCCGTCGAGGTGACCACACCGTCGATTCTGTATGCCGGCATCGCTCTTCCGCCCACCGGACGTAGACCGGCGCATGAGGGCGATTCGGCGCATGTCGTGCGGAACTTGGAGGCGTCGAATGCCGAGACGAGGACAGCGGCGAAAGCCGACATGACGAAGCCGACAAGAATCTTTGGGCGCGGTGCGTGTACGAAGGGCTATAGATGTCGAGAAAAGAAAGGAACGTCACTAAGAAGGTAAGTGCGGAGAGATGAGATTTCACAGGATTGCAATTGCCCCTCTCGAGACACATGGAGCCTCTTCGAGAGCCACTTCATCCCAGCCTGCTTGAGGCGATTCGAGATTCGGGACTGGACTCCGACGAGCTCGCCACAACCCTCAAGCCGTTGCTCCAACGTATTTCGGTACGCCCAGAGTTCCTTGGACACTCCACAGCTGCTGCCGCTGCTACGCCACGAGAACACCCATCCGGCTTGCCCTATGTTACAAACTACCACCCCTGTGTTACAAATGCCACACCTTCCCGCTTCCTCAGGACACATACTATCGGAACGAAGCCGCCCGACAGTCAGAGCTCGGTGAATCTGCGGATCTGTTCCCGATGTTCAAGGCTGATATGGCGGGAGTGATCATCGACTGGAACACGCAGCTCGCGCGGGTATCAGGCGTCCCCGCAGGCGAGGTCGTGGGTCGACCCCTGATCGAGCTGGTACGGCCAGATGGGCGCGAGGCTGTCGTGCCCTGTCTCGCCAAGGCGTTGCAGGGTCAGATGTCGCGCGATGTGAGCGTCTCGCTCATGCTCGACCGCGGCTGGCAGGTCACGCTCTTGCTAGGCCTCTCGCCGCGCTACGACGGTGGCGGCGAGCGAATCGTGGGCGTTCTTGGACTCGCCCAGGTGCTCACGGCGGTATCGCCAGCGCCGGTGCTGGGTGCCGCCGGCGCCGGCACGAGTGCGCACGCCGGCGTCGCCTCTGATGCCGTGGGCCATAACGGCGTGAGCGACACTCTCGAGGCTCATGAGCTGCGCGAGCTCATCGATGCGGCGGCTGTGCCCTTGATGAGCGTCGACACGCGAGGGCGTGTCGAGGCGTACAACAAGCGGATGGCGACGCTGTCGGGGGCCGCGGCCACCGAAGTGATCGATGCGACTCTCTGGAAAGCCGCGCCCTTTAGTGCGGGCGACACGGCCAGTCTGCTCCGCTCGGCCTTCGAGCGTGCGTTGAGCGGTGAACACGTCATCGGGGTCGACCTCGTCATCCGCACCAGCCGTGGGACCGGTGCTGCCCTGCAGATCAACGCCTCGCCGATTTATTCTAGGCGCGACGACGGCGCTTGCTGTGGCGATGGCAGCAGCAGCGTCGCCGGCAGCGACAGCAGCAGCGGGGGCACGAGATTCACGAAGGTCGTGCGCGGCGTCGTGTTCGTGGGTGTGCTGGACCCGTTGCACCAGCGCTCTATGGAGCAAGTGCAGCTCGCGCGTAGCCTGCTCGTGCAAGGCGAAGGGAGCGAGCGACGAGGACCGCGGGTCGACCTCGCCTCGCTCTCGCATGATTTGCGCACTCCCCTCAATGGCCTGCTGGGCTCCCTTGAGCTCGCGCTGCAACAGCCGATGAGTGCCCCGATCCAAGTGCCCTTGCGGCACGCGATGACTTCGGGAAACCACCTGCTCGATCTCGTCAACGACCTGCTCGCCCTCCACGGCACCGTTGAACTCGAGCGGCAGCGTTTCAACCTGCGTGAGCTGCTAGAGGAGCACTCGAAGGCGTGCGCTGTGCAGGCGCGCGAAAAGTCGGTTCGCTTTCAGTGGACAGTGGGAAAGTGCGTGCCCAAGCATGTTTTGGGCGATCGGCGGAGGCTACTCCAGGTGATCAACCACCTGACGGCCAACGCGCTGCGCTCGACAAGCCGTGGAGAGATCTCGATAAGCGCCGAAGTGGTCCACGAGACCCAGGGTGCGATCAAGCTGCAGCTGGTGGTGATCGATACGGGCGTGGGGGTGCAGCAAGAGGTGCTCGACGAGGCGACCGCAGTGCTGCTGCACGAGGACGCCGAGAAGGCCATCGAGCTGAGCTCGTGGCGCAACGCCCGAGCCGTCGGGCGTACCGCCGCCCTGGGCATCGCCATCTGCCATCAGCTACTTTCGTCCATGGGAGGAAGCCTCATGGTCAAATCGACCTACGGTGAAGGATCAAGGGTCGAGGCCATGTGCTTGCTCGAGAAGACCTATTCGAACACTGTCATCGAGCGCCGGAATTCACGTGAATCGGTAGCATCGGAAGTCTCGGAGCAGTCGGAGAAGGATGCAAGGGTGCCCTGCCCATTCGAATTCAAGGCGGGAGGCACGCGCAACGCCGAGCCCGAGGGCAAGGCGGGCGCCGGAGGCACCAGCAGCACCGATGAGGATGTCAGCTCATCGACGCACAGCCAATGCCAGCATCTTGGCAAAGTCAAGGGCGGCGGCATCGACGTCGACACCGACCGCTCCACCCACTCGAATGAGACAGACGAGGTGAGCGTGGGTCGTGGCGCCGTCGACGACGACGGGGAGGCGCAGCGGCGCTTCGAGGTGCTCGTCGTCGAGGACAATGACCTCAACGCGTGGGTGGTTTGCAGCATGTTGCAGGGCCGTGGCCACCTCGTACGCCACGTGCCCGATGGCAGTGCAGCCGTTGAGCTCGTAGGCTACACCCTGCGCCATGCCGACGCGCCCCGGATCGACCTGATCTTAATGGACTGCTCCATGCCGATCGTCGACGGCTACACGGCCACTGCTCTGATCCGCTATCTCGAGGCGGGTGAGCTCGAGGGCGCTGCCGCCGCCGGGGCTGCCGCCGCCGGGCTTCGCTCGTGCACAACCTCGGGCATGTCGGTGCCCATCATCGCGCTCACTGCGTTCGCGATGGCAGCGGACCGCGTCAAGTGCCTAGAGGCTGGCATGGACGACTACATGACCAAACCCGTGGGCAAATCTTCGTTGCTCAAGCTAGTCGATCGTTACCGCCGCGCCGGCTTGGGACTGGGCGGCGCCGCCCCGTCGTCGCAGTTGCAGAGCGATGCCAACCAGCTGCTGCCCGCGCGCGGCGGCCTGCGACCACACCTGCCGTACGTGCTCAGCTTCCGCGAACGGTTATGCGAGATCGCCTTGAGCATGCGCCGTGCCGCCTCGCAGGGCCTCTTCAAGGCCGTGATCGACGAGGCGGAGCAGCTGAGTCAGCTGTGCGTGCTGCCCGAGCTCGACGAGGTGCGGCAGGCCGCCGACGGCATCGCCAAGCTCACGGTCAGCGCCGGTGGTGGCGAGGGCGAAGTGTGTGGGGCGATCGGGGGGGACGCTGCCACCTCGAATGCGGAGGCAGTTGGCAGGTTGAGTGCGGAGGGTGGTTCGTTGGCGTCGTTGACGCTCCAGGTGGACGCGGCGGTGTCAATGCTCTCCGTGATGCTCGGATCGCTCGGCGTGGAGCGCAGCTCCGTCGGCGTGAACAGCTCCGCAAGCGTGAACAACTCCGCAGGCGTGAACAGCTCCGCAGGCGTGAAGGCGCCACCAGCGAGGCTGGTGAGCACCACAGCGCCGGCTGCTCAGGACGCCAGTGCGAGCGGAGTCGCTGCCAGAGGCGTGGGCGAGACCGCTGCACCGCCGCTGCTGCACCCTCCAGCCGCGAGCGCACCAACTGGCCCCCGCTCATCGCAATCTGCCAAGACCGCCGCCGCCCCGACGATGGAATTGCTTGCCGCCGTCGGCGCAGCGTGTTCCACACCGGAGCCTCAACCCCCACCGCCCGAAGCACCGCCTCCACACGATGCCAAATCCATCCTCGACCCGAAGAAGATGCTCGAAGAAATTGGGGGCGAGCGCACCACGATGCTTCGGCTGCTTGCCAAGTTCGCCGACCATGCGAAGCCGACGATCGACGGTCTGCGACGCGCGGCGGACGCACGTGAATGGAGCACGGTGCGGCGCGAGGCTCACTCGCTCAAAGGGTCGTCGGGCTACGTGGCGAGCGAGAGTCTCCGTTCGGCGGCACTGGCGCTGCAGAAGGCGGCTGAGGAGGCGCTTCAGGGCCCCGAGCATGAGGCACCTGTTTCGGCGTTCGTCAACCGCGTCGCGTCAGAGATGGAACTTGTCTTGGCGGCCATCCACAACGAGCTGCAAGGCTCCGCACTGAATGCGGCACAGGGAGCGTCGGCGGTGCCCACAGTCAACCCGCGAGCGGGCAATTTCAACGGCGCTCCCGCCGCCGGTAGCGGTGCAGCAGGTGACTCTGGAGCGGCAGCGGTCGTCCCAAGGGCTCCCACGACGCCTATGGCGCCAGCGGCTGTTTCGAGCGTGCCGCCGAGCGTGCCTCCCGCCACGCAAGCAGCCATGTCGGTCGAGCCGGCCGCGTCCATTTCACCAGCCGCATCGGCCGTCCCGGCCGTCCCGACCTTTCGAGCAGCGCCTCTGGCCGCCCCGCTGGTTGCGCCGGTGCCAGCGGACCATAGCAGTGATCCAGAAGCCGTGTTGGACTGGACCAGGGCGTTGGCCAATTTTGGCGGCGACGCGGCCATCTTGCATCGGCTCCTCACCAAATTTGAGGAGCGCGCGAAGCCTTGCATGGACAAGATCCGCCGCGCCGCACAAGGCGGTGACCTAAACACCTTGCAACGCGAGGCGCATTCATTGAAGGGAACAGCCGGCTACATTGGAGCCGGGCACCTACAGCAGGCTGCCGTCGCCTTCGAGCAGCAGGTCGATCAAGCCGTGAATGAGCCGTCGACCGAGCAAAGTTTGATGCGGTCCCCGACGGGCCGATTTGATGCGGCCATCGAGCGCATCGCCGATGAGCAACGACGGGTGCTCGTGGTCATAGCCGCAAGGCTCCGGCCAAGCTGAGTGCTCAAAGGGTGGCAGCAGTGCCATGCGGACCATGCGGGTACACCTACAAGCGAAGTAACGAGAGATAGCGTCGGCAGGGCCATGTGCGCTGGGCAGCTTGACGACCGAACCGACGTCAGACATCCCACGGCGCGGTACGTAATCGAATGCGGGAGGTCGAGACTTCCGAGACCGAAGCACGTTACCATACAGACCGCACTTGAGAGATGATTAACGCTTGAGTTGAAACGTGTTACCATGTAGAAAAGTACTTATGCTACGCAGACCCAACCTCGAAACCTAAAAACGCGTCTATTCTTTAACGTGCATGCCGGCGAATGCGCGAGCGGCGATAGCGGAGCTTAGACGAGCCTGGGTTCGCCACGTCGACCACGTTGTGCTGTACGGGATCCTCTGCCGCCGCAGCCTGCGTGCGCGTCAGAGGTGGAAGCGGCGTCGCGAATGGCGATCGAGCTCTGCCTGGCGCTTCCACTCGTACTCGCCATGCTGCGTGTCGAATGTACCCATCTGCAGCGACTTGAGACGAAGCGTAAAGCGCGGGCCGAGCTCCTGCAGCCGCGCGGCCACGCGGCGTTTCTTGCCCTCGCCCTTCTCTTCGAAGATATAGCGATGGTGGCGGAAGAAGACAAAGTCGCGCTGGTTGTGCATCGTGATCACCTGCCGGCCGCGGAACTGCGGATCGTGCGGCACGAGGCATGCAAGCAGCCGGCCTACCCGGTGGCCCAGCCGCGTGCCAAAGTTGTTTAGAATGAGCTCCGGCCGATGGTTGGTCGGCGTCCCGTGGCCGGTAATCTCCTTGGGCATGCGCAAGCTGCTCACCTTAAAGCGCGCCGTCGGTCCGCCCGGGCCTCCGCGCGGGTCGAGCTTGATCAGCCACAGCCCAGTTGGCCGCTTGGCGCGCTCGGTGAAGACGAGCAGCATGGTGAAACCGCGCTGGCTGGCTGCCTGCACGACTGCCTTGATGGGGATGGCACCACGCTGCCGGTACTCGGAGTTGGGCAGCAGACCGAGGATCTCGTTGACAAACTCAAGCAGCTGCTTCGATGGGTACTGCCCAGTCGTAATGACTATCCTGGGCGGCTCGGCGCCTGCGAAGTGGCTCGCAAACTCGTCCATCCTGTCCTCGCCAGCGACCTCCTCATCGCCCGGTTGCACCACCGTTGCGTCGTAGTCGCGCGTGTTCTCGAGCGTGCGCTGCGCATGCCGTTCTGGAGCCTCATCACCGAGCGCCTCTGCTTCCTTCTGACGCGTCTTTCGCTCCTTCTTCGCCGTCCTCTCGCCCTCCTTCTTAAGCTTCTGCACGACCGCACGACGTTTGATCTTGTTTTTGATCAAGGGAACCTTCTTGCCACCGATCTTTCCCTTGCCCATCGTTAAACAGGTGTGCGAGGAGCTAGAGCCTCGTCGCACGAGAGTCCGCACGAGTGCCTGTGAAGACGTGTGAACATACTTGAGTGCAGGTGTGCTGAGACGCTTCGCTCCTCTCCGTACATGTATGTATTCCGGTAAAAAGACACCGGGGGGAGCCGGGACACACAACGGCATTCCGGTGCTGTAGGAACCTACGAAACTCAACGACACAAATATGTTGCGAATGCGGTCCCTCGTGACCGCTGCCTCTGCGGCTACCGCTCTGTCCCTCATCACAGCGCGCGCTTCAGAGAACAAAGCTGCGTTGCCCACGCTGCACGAGGCGCTCATCACCTCGCCCACAGGCCGGAGATTTGCAACAGCGTCGCCGCTCATCGGCACTTCGTGGGCGCTTTCGTTTTCAGCGCAGGATTTGCGCGTGGACGATGCTCCGTCTACGCATTCGCACTTGATAAATATCGACGAGACTGACGGGACGGCGAGCTTGGTTGCGACCTTTGCAGTGGATAGCAGCACTACAACGTCGTCCCCACGCCACGGCCTTGAGTTTCGTCAGGTAGCTGTGGATGGCAGCAAGAAGCTAGCTGTGGAGGTGTGGCTATCCTCGGGCGGGCGCCTGGCACGGCGCGTCGTTGACGGCGTCGGGCCCAAGGTGCTCCCTCCCGGCGTGTTTGGGAAGCCCCAGTTCTCCTCGTCGGGCTCTCGGATCGCCTGGACCGCTGAACGACTGCCTGCCGGTACAGACGCGGTGGGCTACTGGCCCAAGGCTGGCGGCGCGGCTTCGATGTCCTCTGAACCGAGGGTCCTCGATGGCAAATTCGCCCTTTCGGACGCGCGCACCACTGGTGAGGCGTTGCTCGTGCACAGCTCGGTGCTCGTCGTATGGGACTGGCGCACCGATGAGCTCGCCGTCATTACGCCCGAATCTGTTCTGCCTGCAGGCAGTCTGCCAAGAGAGGGCGTTGCCATCGCTGCGCATCCCATTTTTGACGGTTCTGACTCCGGGCTCATCTTTGGCTGCCATCTGCTGCCACCGTGGCGCCCTGGTCTCTCCGCGTGCCTGAACCGCCCAACCAAACTCTTCCACCTGTCTGAGCCACTACATGCGGCGCGCCTCTCCAAGGCGCCAGCAAACGCGCCCGCCGCCGCGCCCGCCGCCGCCGCCGCCCCCTCCGCCCCACTCGGTGGGCCGGCGCCCACGGCCATTTGCCTCACGCCGTTGCTGTACTTTGCGCACTTTCCACGCTTGAGCCCCGACGGGCGCACTCTCGCCTTCGCCGCTCGCGCCGACCGCTTCGCCGGCCATGCGACGACCGTCGACTTGCGCCTCATGGCATGGCCGCCTGCCTCCCTCGAAACGACCGACGACCAGGCGACCCTCGCGACACTGTCTCCTGACACGAAGGTACTGCTGCACGCGGAGGCCGAGGTCGACGTCGCGGCAGTTGGAGCAGGCGAGGCCTTCGGTGGCTGGAGCGGTTTCCACGACGAGCTTGCCTCGTTGACGTGGCAAAACAGTGGTACAGTGGTATGTAGTGAAGAGACTCGAACGCCCTTTGTGTTTGCGTTTGCCCTGGGCTACGTTGCTAACCTTGGTCCTGTGACTTCGAGTCTCGCCCTTGCTTCAGCTCTTTGCAACGCTCGCTGGCGCGCGGAAGGCCGTGTACGAGTTGCGGGTGGCCCCCAAAGCCCTCAAAGCCCACGAATCAACCTCCACCGGCAACGCCACAGCCAACCTCGAGGCCAATGACGCCGCGCCCATGCCGACCCCCGTGCGTCCCCCCGGCTGGGACGGTGGCTCTGTCGAGTTGCTCGGGGTCAGCGGACAAACCGCTCTCTTCCAGTGCTCGTCGCTGCGCTCGCCACCCTCTGTGTGGGCACGCAGGCAGACTGCGAAAGGGTATGACTGGACGCTCGTCGTCGATACCTTTGCCCAACTGAAGGAGGCTGGGTACTGGCCCGACGTGGCCACTAGCGGTGGCAGCACCGGCGCTGGTAATGAAGGCACTCCCGGCAGTGGTTCGGCACCAGTGCAACCCCGGATGGGCTCGGGCAAGTTGTGGACCCTCGCGGACGAAGCTCTGAGCGAACTGCGGCGGGCTCGCCTTGAACGAGTGCGTTTGTCAGCCGAGGAAGGTGGCGCTGAGGCGCTGGTAATCATCCCCAGCGCCGCTACACGTGCGTCCACCGACGAGGCGACGGGAGGACGCTGTCCATGGGTGCTCCGTCCTCACGGCGGTCCCCATGCGGCGTGCATGGACCTGTTTAACGTGGAGATTTCCCTGTTGCTCGCGAGTGGCGTGGCTGTCATCCTGCCTAACTACCGCGGCTCCCTCGGCTACGGTGCCGCGTTTGCGCAGGCGCTCATCGGGCATGTTGGCGAGATGGATGTCACGGATTGCGCGGCTCTCACACGCGCGGCGCTGCAGCAGTTCTCGGCTGAGCTCGACCCTGACCGCGGGGCGGTTTATGGTGGCTCGCATGGTGGGTTTTTGACTGCATGGCTGCTCGGCTCGGCGGCGCATTCGGAGCTGTACGCATGCGGCGTTCTGTGGAATCCGGTGGTGGACCTGGCGGGGTGCAGCCTCGCCCGCCCCCTCCGCCCCCCGCCATGCCCCCTCCGCCCCCGCCATGCGCACTCTGCCTCTCATGTCTGAGCCCAGGCCCTCTCCTCGTTTGGCAGAATGTATGGCGCCACGGATATTCCGGAGTGGGTGGTGGCGGAGGGGCTGGGGATGACGGAGGACGTACGCTGGCCGCTCGTGCCCGAGCAGGTGGCGGAGCTGCATCGGCGCTCTCCCATCTCGGTCGTGGATCACGTGCACGTTCCTGCACTGATGATCCTCGGCGCCGCGGACCAGCGAGTCCCTCCTTCACAAGGCCGTCAGTGGGTTGCGGCGCTCCAACAGCTTGGCAAGTGCCCAGAGGTCCGAGCAGTCAGCTTCCCTGGTGAAGGCCACGCCATAGCCTCCAGCGGGGCCAATGCGCATGCGCAGCAGACGGCGGTCGCGTGGCTCATCCAGCAGCTGCGACGCCGCCCATCGGCCACGTCCTCGTCCTGAACCGTCGTAGAAATTTGACGATAGTGGACATCAGAGCGCCGCGTCTGCGGTCGGTCTCCCCTGCTCCGGGCGGCGGCCCGCCGCGAGGCTCGTAGCCGCCCCTTTTCGCAGAACTCTGACCTCTGGTGTACACCGAGGGTGGGCCGACTGGGCAGGTGAGGAACAGTGACTGTCGGCGGAAGGGCGCAAGGCTGTATTAGCTTTTTAAGTGTGCGCCCAGTGCGCGCGCGCGTGGCCGCGCTTCGCTCTCGGCTCGCGGACTCCTCTGACCCGGGAGCGTGACCGTGAGACCGTGAGCGCCGCCGCCGGCGCTTGTACCCTTAGCGGGCCCGGGGTCCGCGCGGGCGGGCGGCCGCCAAGCGCCAAATAAACAATAAAGGCCCTCCATTGGCCCTCTCGATTGGCCCTCCCGCGGCGCGGGACGGCTGTCAGTGCGGCCGCGGCCCGCCTGAGCGCTGAGGTACGCGCAACGTGAGCCGTGTCGGTCTGTCGGAATGATGTCGGAACACGCGGAGGCAACGATCCAAGCGTTGGGAGGCGCCCGGCGCCCTTACGGCGCCCATAACTGTCACTGATTCATACAGATTCAACCATGACAATTGACATTCATACCTCGACGAGCTTAAGACGAGCTATTTATACAATAGGACCCGTATTAAGAGCTATTGAGATATGTAACTATCGTATAGCGAACAGTTCCTATGATTCATAGTACATATTTTTCCGACTGATTTCCTTCATCAGCGAAATTGCGTGTGGTGTGAACAGGCGACGAGTTGGTGTAAATTCATAATGAACTTGGCGTGGGCGACGTGTGAGATGCGCTCGGCTTGCCTCCTCTTCGCCACGCTACCTTTTCGGCGGCCGCCGTTGGCCATGCAGCGTCGACTCGTGCACCCATGGCTCAGTCTCGAAGCCGTGAACCGCGAGCCGACTGGTCCATCGAGTCTTCAACAACTTCCAGACTTCAAGGGCCCAGCGCGGCTGCTCAAGGAGGCCTACAAAGCGAGTCAGCTAGTCGAGCCCAATCCAAAAATCCAAAACGCTCAGAAGCGCGCAGCGAAGCACGCTACGCAAACGATCGATGCGTACGCCACCGAATTGTCGGTCAACTTGCGCGAGCAACTCAAAGTGTTTCGCGAGGTGATGGGCGCGCTGCCACCATTTGAGAGCCAGCTAGCAAGCCTGACGCTGGCGGCCCTGGAGCGCGACGGTGGTCGGTCGCTACGCGATGTCGAGGCTGACTTTGACCTCCTGCGGCGCGCTGTTGTGAGAACCGGCAAGGCCGCGACCGCCGAGGCCTCCAAGGCATCGTCGTTTTTCGAGGCTAAGGAGCTCATGGAGGCAGGCATCAAGTCGGTGGAGGATGTGTTCAACGAGCAGCGAGAGGCGTTGGATGAGCTGATTCAGACGGTGGGCAAGCTACGGCGGCTACCGCGGCCCGTCGCTGGCGAGCCCGTCCTCGTGCTTGTCGGGATGCCCAACGTGGGCAAGTCCTCTCTGGTGACGGCCACCTCGACTGGCACGCCTGAGATCAGCAACTATCCGTTCACCACACGGCAGCTCAAATTGGGACACGTCATCGGGGTGCAGGGACGCTACCAGGTGATGGACACACCTGGATTGCTCGCGCGCACCGAGGACGAGCGCAACCCGATGGAGGGGCTAACCCTCGCTGCTGTCGAGCACCTGCCGTCGGCGGTCGTGTACGTCATGGACCTCTCGGGAACCAGCGGCGCTCAATCGGCACCGCTGCTGCAGCTCAGGGTGCGGGAGCAGGTGCGCGAGCGATACCCGGGCCGCCCGTGGCTCGATGTGCGCACGAAAGCCGACTTGCCCCTCGCGGACGAGGTGCTGCCCGAGGCAGTGCCTCATGGGACTCTCGACGTGTCGGTCATTGATGGCACCAACGTGGCGCTGCTCAAAAGACGGATGGCGCAGCTCGTGGGCGACCGGGGCGGAAGCTGATCGAAGGTTCCTTACGAAGATCTCATAGAATCCTACCGTGGACTGTGCGGTTGAGACGATGCGGAGGTGATCACTCGGACGCCCGGCCCCGGGGTCCGCGACCGCGTCCGGCGTTAAGGCGTGCGCCGGTGCCCTAGCTTCAACCGCGACCGCCCGGGGCGGCGCCGCCCCGGTGTGCGGTGAGCCGTGTGCGAATGGCGTGTGCACTGCTCGCCCGCTGCCGGTGTCGTATCCTCGGGTTCGTGACGAAGTCAGGGGTCCTTAATGGGGTCCTCCGCTGAAAGTTTTAAGCTTCACATTGACGTTCATCGCGCGTCGCGACCGCCCCGAGATCTTACCGGATACCGCCGGAGACCCACGCGCCGCGACCGTCGCCGGTGGCCGGTGACGCGATCGTCGGAATTTGGTCGTCACGCCCACAAGCGCGAGCGCCGATCCCCGGCGGCCTGGACGTGGACCGTGGGGTCCCACGGCATGCTTGGGACATGCCCCCATCACCCGGCCGGCTGGTGAGGCGTGAGAGCTCTCAGCCCCGCGCCGAATCCGCGGCGAAGTTGCATCCCCTGACCCCGCCACCGGCCCGATCGGGGTCGGGCCACGACGGGGCGTCGCTGTTCGTCGGGTCACCGGGGTCGCATCTCGGTCGCTGTTCCTGTCAGTTCCGCCGCCCCATCCGCGAGCCCGACAGACGTTCCACCATCCGTCACCACCGCGCCACAGCAGGCCGAGGCTTGCCCCCCACAGCCCTTAGGTAGGCCCCTCTCCTCGGCCCGGGACCACACAAGTGCAGCAGCTGCCACACCAAAGCCATGCAGGACCGCACGCAGGGCTCGGCTGCACACATTACACGAGTACACAGAGTACTGGCGCCTGTCCCGGCCATCGCCTGAACCTCAGCTGCGATCATTCACCGTCCCGACGTGGCGACGGTGAGTGCACAGCGTCGACGTAGGGCTGTAATGGGCGTCAACGTACGAGTTCAATAGAATGGCGGCGGCGCCGCCAGGCAAGGCCCGAAACAGCGGGTGCGGGAGCACGTTCTCCGTCAGGTAGCTGCGAGGGAGCGACGGGTAGCGAACGAGGCGAAGCAGCGCGGCGATGGCCGGGGGCGCTGGGGAGGGCTTCTGCGCCTCTATCCAGCTCGTGACTGCCTCGAAAGCGCTCTGCTCTGCGCGGATGCCGAGCGAGTCGTCGGCGAGGAGCGAGCGCAAAAGTTCCTCGGGGATCAAGCCGAACTCGGGCTGAACCCGAACCGTGTCGAAGTGGCCCCGTACCATCTGCTCTGCGGCGGCGCGCATCGTCGGCACCGAGAGTCGTACCGCGAGCTGCAGTGCGGCAATCGCAGTGCTCGGTGTGAGGCGCGCATTGAACAGGCTGAGTGACCCTTGGAGTGCGCCGTCGGCCTGCAGGTGGTGCGCCAACTCGAGGACAGGCTCAAGCAGGTTCTCGGGGAAGGTGCACTCGCCGAGGTAAAAGTAGTCGAGGAGCGCCTCGAAGGCTGCGGCCTTGCCTGGAAGCTCCACGGGTGGTGGACGGCCGGCTGGGGACCCCGTGCCTGCTGTGGTCACGAGGCGGGCAATGAGGCCGCAACACGGTGCAATCACCTGAGATTGCGTTGCGAACGATCTCTTCTCCACCCGGAAGTTCAGGTCGGCATGCGCGCCCGTGCGCCAATACCCGATCACGCGCGGAGGCTGAGGGACACCACCGCTCAGGGTGCAGCCGCTGCTGCTCGGCTTCTTGCTCGGCGTCTTGTCGTCAGCTACGCTGCATGGCTTCGTGTCATCAGCTTCACTGCTCGACTTCGTGTCACCAGCTTCACTTTTCGGCTTCTCGTCGCCAGCTCCGCTAATCGGCTTCTTGTCGCCGGCTCCTCGAGCACGCTTCGCAGATGCAGCAGTTGGCGGCTGCACTCGCTTGCTGAGCGATTGCAAAATGTCTTTGGGGTTCGCATTGGGGTCCTGTAGACTGCGCAGGACTTCCTCCATTCCCCCCGTTTGAAAAGTCTATTCATAGGCAATCGTGTATTCATAGCCAATGTTTAGAATTCGACACCCAAGACATACGCGACGCATGGCGTCGGTTGAGACATGGACAAAAAGGAACACACGAAACGCGTCAAGAACGTGCGTGCCGCTCTCATCACGCGTCACGGACAGTGTGTCTTATTTCGTGAGGCGTAGGTGCGTTTGAAAGCCTCGCACCGGGTCGCGAGTCTCGAAGACTCGCGTAAGAGAGAGAACTTTGTAACTTACCAAGCTACCTACACATTGGCAGGACCCCCTGATTTGCGGTGGGGGAATCCTTGAAGGGGAACAGTCGGCGTGGGAGTAAGGCGTAAGACTCGCGACTCGAGCGCTACGACCGTACGAGAGTGGTGCGTGCGGTTGCTGCGTTTCTGACTCACTCACTGGGCGTGTGACTACCGTACCCGGTACGTTCTTCTGTACTCATGTGTACTGAACTTTGGGTGAAGGTGGCCGCCCCTGCACCTGCAGGCGCTGCAGCACTGGGGCCGAGCGCGAGTGTGCCAAAGGTTGAGCCAAAGGTGGGGGCGAGCTCGAGTGTGCCAAAGCTGGTTTGGCCAAGATCCGCTGGGGTTGAGTCTGAAGCAGAGCCTGGCTGAGCGCTGCGCTTGGATGCCCCCAGCTTGGCGTCAGAGGCCGAGGCGGCGCCGTCAGGCCTGCGGCCGTTGGCAGAGGCGCCTCACGTCCAGGTGGCTGGACGGCAGGCGGGGCTCGATGCGAGGGCGGCGGCGCCCCTCCTGCGCCGCCAGCGTGCACGGCATTCAGCACGGCATGTCCGACCCGTACCCTGCGCGGCCGATCGGGTACCGTGGGCGTGGGCCTATGCGGCTGAGCTCGTGCCAATGTGCCGCCGTGGGCTTGCGCCATGGTGACTTTGCAGTACCGTTTTGCGCGGCACTGGTCGCCAATGGGATGGGTGGCGGAAAGCACGCTGCCGTTGCAGACGAGCACTGTGCGCACGCGGCGCAAGCTGCTATCGATCACCCCCACGGACCCTACGCCGTACTCGGCGTGCGCGACCGTTCGCGGCACTGCATCTGGGAAGATGGCAAGTAGGGCCTGCACGGCCGCATCAACTGAGTCCTCATCGAGGATGGCGCCAGCACCCGGATCGAGGGTAGCTGATTCAGGCGGGCCGTCCGCACCACCGCCTGTGTGCTTGCCGGCGAGCTGAAAGCGCGGGCCCGCTGGCGCGAACACGTAGTGGTGGGGGGCGAGTCGCTCGACGGCCAGCAGGTGGAGCCGTGTGCCGTCAGGAATTCCGGCAAGTCCCGCAGCGTCGTGATAGCGCCAAGCCCACGCGGGCAGGTCAGCACGCGGCAGAGCACCCCTTGGCGGTGGCCCGGCGGGGAAAGTAGCAGCAGCGGTAGCAGCGGCGGCAGCAGCAGCAGCGGGGGCAGCAGCAGCAGCGGCAGCAGCAGCAGCAGCAGCAGGGGTAGCAGTGTCGGGGGCGGCAGCGGGAGAGACGGTGGGAGCGCTTGCAACGGCAGCGGCGGGAGCGCACCAAGCGCTTGCACCAGCATGCAGTCGACCAGCGGCAGTTGAGTTGTGCTCCGCGCGGCGAGCTGCTGCAGGTGCCAAGACGAAGACTTCGTCACCCGGCTTTGGGAAGGCGACAGAGGCGGGGCGCGCATCGGGTTTGGCGCGGTGAAAGAGACTCAGCTTCCCGCCGCTGCCCATCGAACGCTCGACCCGGGGCGCGACGTAACGATTCCACGGCGGCCGCTGCGGCGCGTGGCGGTGGGCATCAGCCTGCAGCTGCTGATTCCTCAGCTGCGCCTGCAGCGCGCGAAGCTTCTCCATCTGCTCCTTCAGCCTCGCAGCCTCCGCCTCGGCTTTCAACCGCTCTTGCTCCGCGAGCAACCTTTTGCGCTCCGCGATCCTCCGCCTCTCTGCCTCCTTGGCCGCCTCCGCCTCCTCGCGCTCACGTCGCAAGCGCGCCTCCTCCGCGGCGAACGCGGCCGCCTCCCTTTCCCTCTCGAGGCGCGCCGCCTCCTCCGCCGCTAGCCGTGCGCGCTCGCGCTCCATCTGCTCCTTGGCGAGCTGGCGCGCTCTGAACTCTTCGGCGGTCATACGAAGGATTCGCTTTCCCTGCCGTGCGGCCGACACGACAGCCTCCATCTCAGACATCGTGACGGAGCCGTTACCGTCCTTGTCCACTGCGGCAAACAGCCGACGCACTTCTTCATCAGACGCGCCAGCGGCCAATCCGAGGCGGCGAATGACCGTGACGAACTCCCTGATATCGACGGAGCCGTTGCCGTCCTCGTCGAGGGTGTTGAAGATCTCGAGGATGCGTGCATGGTGCTTCTTCATGATTTGGACGAGCTGCATCGGCAAATCACCAATGAAGCGCGCCATGCCGTCTTCTTCATAGCTCGCCGCGCGCATGTCCTCTTCCTCGATAACGAGACCGCCGCGGCCGCTCGCTCTTTGAGTCTGAAAAAGTGATGCAAGCGAGCCGCCCGCCTCAACTTGCGCTTTGATTGCAGCCAGGAGCTCATCATAGCTTATGTCGCCCGTGTTTTCTGGATCGCACTGCTCCCGCAGTGCGTTCAAATCCGCAGGCTGCATCTCGATGCCGAGCCCGGACACTGCAGCTGAGAGGTCATCAGAGGAGATGAAGCCAACGCCGTCAGCATCTAATTTGGAGAAGATTGGCTTAAGCAGCTTGCGCAGCTCGACTTCGACTTCATCCATTGTGGCAGGCAGCAGCGCGAGCACGCGTTATGGCCCTCAGAGCAGTGCGGCCAGCTTGATTTCGGTTTGCCTCGCCTCTGCTCTGATTCTCGAGCCTGTGTTGCTCTGAGACGCCCTGGGTGTGCTGGTGCTTGCCATGTTGTGCATTGCGGCCGGCGTTTCACGAGGAAGCCGAAACGGAGGCGTGGGAAGAGACAAGTCAGGTCAAGTAATGTCAGATACACAGATCACGCCGACGAACGTCACCAGCAAACCGTAACCAAAGGGGGGGGGCTGTCGCCTTGGTTTTTTTCATGCTTGCGACATTGCTGCTCTGGGGAGCGGCCGCACGGTACCCAGAAGCCGGTCGAATGGTACCTTTCGGCATGGCGGCGGCGCGGTCTCCGATCGTGAGGCCGCAGCCGTTTGCTCACGGCGCCATAATATCGCTCGCCATCGACGCTATGACTAGCACCGGAGATGGTGTTGGGCGGGTGGTGCTCCCAGATGACGGCGGCCTATGGGTGGTCATGGTGCCGTTCGTCATGCCTGGCGAGCGCGTTCGGGTCAAGGTAATACAAAACCACAAGCGGCACTCAAGCGCGCGGGTTGTCGAAATCCTTGAGCCGTCGCCAGACCGCCAGCAGCCTGCGTGTTTGCTCTTTGGCCTGTGTGGAGGCTGCACGTATCAGCACGCGCGTTACGCCACCCAGTTATCATGGAAAGCGGCGCAAGTTGCGAACATTCTGGAACGCATCGGGCGTCTCGAGCCTGCCTTCATCGAGACCGTGGTCCAGCCGACAATCGGATCTCCCAAGCAGCTGGCGTACCGCTCGAAGCTCACACCGCACGTGCATGGCGGCGCGATGGGATTCGTGGCGTCGGAAGATCCAGCGATGCTGGTGGACGTACCACGCTGTGAACTAGCCACGGAGCCCATCAACGATGCGCTCGTGGAAGAACGCGGCCATTACTTATCGTCGGGCAACGTGCCCTCGCTGGCCGACACACTGCTGCTCCGTCACACTGATCGCGATGGCGTGGTGACTGACCCGAGCACGCCAATCACGGAGCAAGTCAACGGCCTGAAGCTCACGTTTTCGGCAGGTGATTTCTTCCAGAATAATCTCTTCCTACTGCCAGCACTGGTGGATTATGTCCTCGATCAGGCGCTCGGTGCAGCGCTCGGCGAATCGGGTGGTACAGATGGCTCGCCCACGCCCTCTCCCATCGAGAACTTGATCGACGCATACTGCGGTTCTGGTCTCTTTGCGCTCTCGGCCGCGGCGTCCCCGCGCCACTCGGTCCGATCGGTCGTTGGCGTGGAGGTGATGGAGAGTGCCGTCGAGGCGGCGCGAAAGAACGCTGAGGCTAACGGGCTGACCAACGTGCGCTTTCTCGCAGCGTCTGCGGAGCGCATCTTCGAAGAGCTTCTTTTCGATGGGAGAGACGCGGCGTTGATCATCGACCCACCGCGCAAGGGCTGCGGCACCGCCTTCCTCTCGCAGCTCGTCCGTTTTGCGCCTCGCCGACTCGTGTACGTCTCTTGCTCGCCGGACACGATGGCACGAGACCTCATCGAGCTCCTTGGTGCCGGGTACTCGCTGAGACGATGCCAACCGTTTGACATGTTCCCTCAAACGCGACACATTGAATGTGTCGCGACGCTCGAGTGGCCGGAGTCTGGGTCGCCACCCGTCCCAGAACCCGTCGTATTGAGTCTTTGAATGTCCCAATGTCCGATGAAATCGAATACGGATGCAAGATGGTACCCCTGTACCCCTACCCGCACGTCGGCCGCGGGTGCACCTCGGCGGCGAATGAGCCACTTTATTTCCCTTTCTCTTTCGGTGTGAGCCTGGTTTCTCACACACTCAAGAAATGAGCATATGAGCTGACCTTTAATTGTGAATTTGTTAGTAGGTCCAGGGGTCCCCGAGCTAGAGCTAGTGGTAACCGCACTTGGTGGTCCGAATTTCAACCTTCTCTGGGTGTCGAGTTAAAAACATTGTCTGTGAAAAGTCGCGAACATGGCCGAATGCGCCATGTCGCGTCGAGCACAAGATATCGAGGCAGACGATGCACCCGCCCAGCCCATCCAATACGGCGATCTGCGCATGTCGACGGAGCGTGACGGAGGCCAGACGTGCCTCTTTTGGGTGCGCGGCCACCAAGTCTTCACGGGCTGGCTGCCTTTGTACCAGCTACACGCCTCACCACCTTCGCTGTGCTACCCTTGCCCAGGTCGTGCCCGACGTATCTCCGGGCTTCAACGTGCCACAGTTCTACGCCCAGTTTGTGGAGCAGCGCAAGGCTGAGGTCAGCGAACGCGTCGCCCTTGTACAATCGGCTCGTGGCAAGTCACCAAAGACAGCAGTGCCGCGCTAAGAGACGCAGCGTCACAGAAAAGGTATGGTCATCATTTGTTCGAGTTCGCGTTACAACTTATGCATCGCATGGCCAATTTAAATAAGTGTGCTATGTGCAACTCTTCCACCAGTCTTTCACTTCGCGACGCTCGTCACTAAGGCTCCACACTGGGGCTCCTCTGCAGGGCTCCTCGCTCCAATTCGGCCACGCTCGGCACACCACTTCACACCAGCGACCACGGCTAGGCTTACGCGCTTACATGTACCACGCTTGAACTTCAATGATAGTCACGAGTTCAGAGACGAAACATAATTCAGGATCCTAATTTGTCAACACGCAATCAACGGATGGGCCTTGAGCGCGGCGGAAAAACAAGATCATCGTCTTGATTATCTGAGTGGTGCCCGGTTCGAGGCCTCACTGCTGGCGGACGGGCCGCAGCAGGGGTTGACACTGCTGGAGAGTCTCATGGATCCGCCCGGCGATGGCGCACCCGTACTCACCGGGTTTGCGGGCATGGAGATGATCAACGAAATGTTCCAGCG
>PJAB01000073.1:0-46914 GCA_002887195.1 Chrysochromulina parva
TCGGCACGACAGCACCTTCATGTCTCCCTGGTGAAATCACCATGCCAACCAGCCTGATGATCAAGCCCACGCTCTCGCCAATCATAGCTGCCTGCATGCCTATACCTTCGCTTCGGAAGGATCCGATCCGCGCGGCTACCGTCTCCGCACCAACTCAGCTGTGAGGCGTCCTCGCGCTCTCGGCGATCCTTCTCCCGTCACCCGCGCGCTCCTGCCGCTTCACGCGTCGGGCCCTAGCTTTATAGGCGTCCGTCGTGCGAGTAGACGAGAAACGAGGTCGGATGGACGGACACACGCCATCAATACGCGACGGAAACGCGTGCCAAGTTTGATTTACCTTGGAGTGCTGTTTGATTTTGCGCAAAAGCATGATATGCATGCCGACCCGCTCAAACGCGTCCCCCTATGGATCCTTCAAAGCTTCAAAGCAGCACTCAGTCGATTCTAATCGACAGTCACCATAGCACAGAGTGTGGCAACCAATTTGGGGTCTGGGGGCATGCAGTACGAACTCATCAATGCCGATCATCCTCGTCGCTCATCGCCGCCCATGGCTCGCCCAAGTTCCTCGCTCACTTCCAGTTGGCGCAGCTTGTAGCCAGTCACCAGCTGCCACACGAGCAACTCCCTGAGCTTCAGCCCGCTCGTCTCCATGAACGACTCGCCCCCCACTCCCGATTCGGAGAGAATCTTCTCGATGAGCGTGCGCATCGCTCCGAGCACGTCCTCCGAGATGGACGCAGTGAGACTCGCCACATCCTCCCGGCCAAGGCCCTGCAAATACGTCAGCAAGTCGCCGCCGCCGCCGCCCTGCGCCGCCTCCGCCTTTTTGCTCTTGGCGAGCTCTCTGCGAAGTTCCATGGTTTCCCTGCGCAGCTCTGCCATGTACGCGCTCGCCTCCACCTCCGTCTCCACCGTGTCCGACAGCCGCAACTTAATCTTGCCCGCCACAGGTGGCAGCGGCCTCGCCTCCTCGACGCTATCCACCTCGGGTGGGCTCAACGACGCGCCACCCACGTTCTCGCTTCCGGCAAGCGACTCGAGCAGACTGCGCCGGTACTCGGCATTACGAAACATGTAGCCGGTCATCTGCATGGAGAACATAAGCGAGGCCAGGTTCTGGCCGGTCGACATAACGTTGACGTCATACAGATGCGGTGGCAGCTTGCCGAGTAGTGAGACAATAGTAGCCCGCACGGCCTGCTGCACGGCCGATGGCGCCGAGCTCGCAAATCCATCGATGAGCTCCGGTGGGGGAATTTTCTGGATGGCATCGACGTATCGATTGATTGGCCGTGCGAGTGGGCCGCTCTCGGCGTCATCCACGTCGTCCGCGTGGAGCCGCACCTGAGTGAGCCTTGGCAATGCCCTGGTGTGGCTGAGCCTTCTTGGCACAACAAGACCGAGGCGTTGCGAAGACGGGAAGGTGATTGATGTGCCGCTGAGTAGCGACGCCATGGCCATAAAGACGCGCATCACCACAGGGGCGACCCGGCGTGTGACCGCGGACACACGCCACCGCGAGGGGCCACTCGCACCACGAGGCTCCCACTGAAGACCCCGACTCAGATCCTGTGAATTCACAGGCCTTCGGGCCTTCGTTCAACTGACCTGCTTAAATGGCTGATAGGCGCCGAGTTGAATCTCGGGGCCGGTCACTTAAAAATTCCACAGTGGCCAGGTCAGGGGTTCAATGCCTCCACAACGTGCTCCTCCTCCACCTCCCGCGTCCCACGACTGCTGATTGCTAGTCGCCGCTCGGCCGCCACCGCTACGCGTTCGCGCTTCGCCGCCGCCACGGCCGCCTTGGCCGCGCCTCCACGGGCCGAGGCAGGCCTGGCGCTGGCGGACGAGCTGCTGGCAGCAGCCTTAGCGGGCCCACCGTGGACCGCAGATGCCGTGGCGCCCCTGCCTCCTGCACCTCGGAGGCCGCCGGCACCTACCGTCAGTGTCTTGGGAGCTGCGGCCGCCTGAGCCGCTCCACCTTCGCGTGTGCTGCTCGCGTCAGCGCCTGGCTCCCTCCCGATCGTCTCCCTATCGCGAGGAGCCGTGGCAGCGGCTCCCGCAGCGGCCTCCGAGGAGACCGCGGGGCTGGCGCCGCCGCCCGCCGCCGCCGCCGCGAAACGTGCCTCGGCGGCAGCTGCTGCCTTATCGCGCAGCTGGGCGGGCGTCGGCGGCGCGAAAGGTGGCCGACTACGCGCGGCGGGTCCTTTTTGACTTGATGCTCCTCCTGCCACGAGCGCCGCCCCGAGCACCACCCGGCTGCGTGGCGCTCCTGGCGCGGCGGCAGCGCTGCGCGGCGGTGGTGGCGCGGGCTCGGCGGTGACACTGCCCAGGCGGTGGCCGGATGTGCCGTGCGCAAAGCGAGCACTTTCCGACATGGCTTGCATCTGGCGTAGACGACCGACGTGCTCGTCCGCCTGGCGGTCGTAGCGTGCAAAGGTCGCCGCCGTGGAGCTGAGCGGCACGAACCCCCCCGAGTCTGCCGCGGACGACGAGGAGGAGCTGGCGCCCAAGGACGCGAGCGTGTGCACGTAGCCCGAACCCTCGCGAGCCCCGCCGTCGCTACAAGTGCCGCAGACGGCAGCCGAACTGTCGGTGAGCGGCAGCGGTGCGATGCCCTCGCGCTCAACTCCCGAGAGGAGGCTGCTCATGCGTGTGATACCACCGCACACGGCGTCGAGATGTGGCTTCTCCTCCGACCAGCCGCCGAGGTTGGACTCGGTCGTCTTGCCCTGACGCGCTCGCTCGGCCGCGGTCTCGAAGATGGTCGCGTGCGCGCCATACGGTTCGCCGCAGGAGCCGCATCTCCATGTCGATTGGAACCCCTTGCAGTCGCATCCCGGGTGCTTACACACGGTGGGCCGGCCATCAGGCTTGCGGTGATCGTGGTGCTCGTGCTTGCACGAGCACCGCAGGTGGGTTCCGCCTCGGCCGGGCACGTAGGAGAAGCACGAGCACTTGCACCCATCGACGCGGCAGCGGATTCGCTTGGAGTCCGTCTCGTACCACGCGTGCGAAGAGTACGAGTGCGTGCAGAAGCATCGCGTGGCTGGTCCGATGGTCTGGCACTCGGTGCGCGCGACCGGAGCGGTCCAGTACACGTAGAGCCGGGCTCCTTGACTCTTGATCTGAAGCGCCTTCCGCGTTAGCTCCTCGAGGTCTGGCGTACTGGCCTGGCCCATGAGCAGATTGGCTTCGTAAAAGGAATCGACTGCAGCCGCGGCATCACGCTTGCTGAGGAAGTCCGAGGGCATCCGCTGACGGTTTGACTTGTGACTAGTGACAAGAGACCGGCTCGAGCGCTTCTGTGCGGATTTGTCGCGCGTGTGAACGTTAACACGACGTATTGAAGTTGACTCAGAAGTGATTCCAACCCCTCAGCCCTTAACTTGACGTAATTAAACTTGACATATGGAGTTTTTCGCGGGACATTTATGGGGTGACCTCCGCGCGGGGCAACCAAGCAGTCCTTCCTCCCCTCTTCTGTCCTCACTACGCACGCCACCTGCATGTTAGTCATAATCGTCCTCGCGGCCGCCGCACAGCTGAGCAGCCTGTTGCCCAACGCCTTTTCTCGAAACGAGTGCGAGGAGATCGTCAATCTCTTCCGATCCTTCAAAGCCGAGAAAGACGTGCGAAGCAACCCTTTGCTCCCGCTCATGGAGGGTTCACCGTTTCGTGTGGCACGCGTGAACCGCTTTGACGATGGCACGGATCCCCATAGCATACGGAAGCTGCACGAGGCTGTGCTCGTCAGGGTCAGATCAGCTTTACGCGACCATGTCTTGGTCGACCAATTGGAGACCGTCGATGCCTTCTCGTCGGCCGTCGCATTCACACTGCTGCACGAATTCGTCGCAGAGCAGCATGACCACTTCGACTGGCACATTGACACCAAACCAGGCGACGGTACTGGGCGGACGATGAACATCAACATCATGCTATCTGCTGGCGATGCCTACGAGGGTGGCGAGCTACAAGTTGGTAACACGACTTTGAAGCCGCAGCAGGGCTCCATTTACGTGTATCCTGCTGCGCTGCCACACAGGGTCACCAGGCTGCAACGTGGACGTCGATATACTCTCATACTAGCCCTCGCCACGCGGGACATGTCTGCGGCAGCGGGAGGCGTCGAGGGAGGCGTGGTATCGGATCGCAACGCCGACTACTGGCATGACTACTGGCGGGTGCGCGAGGCCGCCTTCGGTGAACTTCTGGCAGAGACGACTGGCAGCTTGGCGGATGAACCCAAGGTACACATATTGCACGGAGAAGTACTCGAGGCAGCAGGGCGAGAAGACGAGGCTCAGCAGGCTTTTTGCCGCTCCTACCGAGCACTCTCGGATGGCGGCCTGCGGCTCAGTGGCAGATTCTACGAATCGGGTGTAGAGGCGCTGCAGGCAGAAGGACGTGACCTTAAGCGTGCCGAGAGGTTTCTGGCCATGGCGGCCTGCATCGATAAAAATCACGGCGAGGCTGTGGCCGCCGTCGAAGTCGTGCGTGAGGCACTTGCAATCGTACGCCGGCGGGATGATAAGCGGAATGAAGGCGTGCCAACAATCAATGAAGAATTTCATTGAGAAAGACCCGACTCATGTCGCGATGACGCTGGGCGAGACAGAAGATTTGTGAGGGGCGTTAAGCGGCGGGCGCGCGCGAGAGAGATACATAGACGGCAGTCGCGGGGCTGGTACGGGGCTGGGCTGCACGCGTTATTATATATATTATTTATACGACGGTCGACGCTCGGTCGGGCTGCACGCGTATATATATATAATATTATTTACATACTACGCACGGTCGACGCTCGGTCGCTCGCGCATCCTTCTGTCTCGCGAGACGATAGTTAACGGTCGCTGAAGCGGCTTCGCCCGTAACGAACGCGAAAACGATCTAAATGTCGCAAATTTGTGCGAGTACCCAGGCCTGAATTTTTTCGAAGTCGGTATCGGTCCACCTAGCGCAAGGTGCGCTGCACGATCGTTTTAGAGTTGTTTAGCGTGTAGCAGAGGCGCAACAGCATTGACCGCCCGCGCCATCGAGCGCGGCATGGCGAGAGGAGGCAGCTGCAGCTCCACATTTTCGGATGCGCCCGCGCGCGCCGCATAGCGTGGGACGGCCACCGGGACGGTTCGGGCTGAGGCGGCCCCGCTGGCCTTACCGCTGGCCTTACCGCGGGGCGACGCGAGGGGTGGGAGGGGCAGCATGCGCGAGGAGGCGGCGCCTCCTGGCATCGAGCTCTTCCCCACCGCGCCGCTCGCTGATGCTGACGCCTGCGCCCTCGCGTCGCCTGCCGCGCAGGCTGCTAACTCTGACTCCGACCGCTCAATAGCCGCCGTAACCTCAGCGTCGACGTCGGGTCGTAACCGCCGGCGCTGGCGCCCTCGATGCGGGGCGCAGTCTCGGGCGGACCTCGGCTGATAGATGGCGCGCTGGAGCGGCTCCACGCGCCACTGGTGTCCAATGTCCTGGGCAGCCTTGGCGCCTCGCAATCCAAAGGGGTCGTCGTCGAGCGGGGCGGTCATGCCTGGAATCCGCTCGGCATGCCACCACTCCGGTTCGGCATAGGTGCTCATCCCAACGGCGGGTATGTGGAAGATCGAGCCGTCCATCGGCTTGCGTACGCCGTTGCGCATCATCGTCGGCAAGGAGTATGCGACGGGCGCCGTCCTCTTGCTTGGGCGAGCTCGCCGGCCAACTCGAAGGCGCGCACCCGCTTCCTCATCCTCGAGGGTTGCGTAACTGTCAGGCTGACCCGCCAAGGAGGCGGGGGAGCATGCGAACTGCGCTACGCTCGAGGGCTGGCGAAGCAGCGGCGGCGGCGGCGCGCCGAGCGTCGTCGGCGCCGCGCTGGGCGGCGCCGCGCCCTCATCCAGTGGCAGGAAGCGCACGTTACTCGGGTCGGAAGGAGGCGCCTCGAGAACGGAGCACCAGAGCAGGTACACGAGCCCGTCCTCTGCTGGCTTCCAAGTGCATAGCTGTCGGAAGACCTTGGTCCTATAGTTGTGTTCCCTGTCGAACATCTCCGCGATATGCGCGCTGACCTCCGAGACGCGCGCGCGCAGGTGCTGATTGATCACGCTCGCGGAGCTCACGTTGCGCACGCCACCCTCAAAGGTCGCGAGTCGCTGTGCCACAGGATGCTTCTGGTCGCCCACGCTGTACCAATTGGTGCGCTGCTCCAAGGAGAGGTGATGCGGCGACCAGTCGGTGCGCAGGTGTGAGTTGTGCCCGCCAAAGGGCGCCACCCACCGCTGCAGCACGCCGTGCCCGTGCCGCGGCGAGTTGCACAAGAAAAACGAGAAGTTGGCCCTTGTCAGGTACAGCAGCTTGCAATTCTCCTTCGGCTCCGCGTTGACCCACAGCGCCACGATATCCTGCTCCTGCTTTCCCGTGCAGAAGGCCTCAATGATACGGTCGGTAACGTCGCTGCTTTTGATCTTCGAGTCACGCTTTCGCTTGACCAGCGGTAACGGGCCCTTCCGAGGTGAGCTCTTGCTGTCCTTGCTGTTGAAGTACCAGCTCTCGAGCTTCCCATACTTGTATGTGAGCGTGTCGGGAATGTGCACACGCGCTCTACATTTCCACAGCAGCTCGAAAAGCATGACCTGGAGCGGGACCTCGTCCTCGAGCGCGTCCAGCATTATTGTAGGGCCACAAACGAAATTTGTAACGTCATCAATTGATCTCATAAGCCAGGCAATTTGGATATTGAACCCCTTACGCGAGTGTGAAGCGAGATTCATGAACGTCTAGCGAAACTACGCGCGACAAAACTACGGGTAGATGGCGACGTATGGCACGTCTTTCGTGGGCACGCTGACCTTCGACGTCGGCTCGGTGACAACGCGCGCGGGCTACGCGGGTGAGGACTCACCGCGCACCATCTACCCGTCTTCGGTGTGCGCGTGGGTCGATGACAACGGCGGCCGGCGGAAAGAGGTGCTCGAGTACGAACCACGCTTTAGTGACGACACATTTGCACGCATGCAGGTGCGGCCGCTCCAGACGCGCGCCGGCGTCGTCGACGAGTGGGCGTTGCGTGCTCTTCTTGATCACGGCCTGCACCAGATCGGGTGCACCAGCTGGGCGGAGCACCCGGTGATGCTGACCGAGCCAACCAGTGCCGGGCCCTCTGTGCGGCAGCGCACAGCTGAGTTCATGTTCGAGGAGCTCGGCGTGCCCGCGCTGTGCGTGGCGCGCTGCGCTGAGCTCGTGGCCATCGGTCTCGGCACGACGACCGCGGTCGTGCTCGAGCTGGGCGGAGAGGCGTCTACGGCGGCAGTGGTCGCTGACGGTTCGGTGGTCATGCGCTCGGTGCAGCGCTCGCCGCTGGGCGGCGTCAACATCGCGCGCACACTGCTTCAGCTGGTCTCGCGCCGGCCGGAGCTCGGCTCCACCGGCTTGCTCCCGGCGTGTGCGCTCCGCCCGCGCTGCGACCCCACCTACCGCGAGATGCGTGAGCACGAGTTAGCCCGAGGGCTGCTAGAGAGTGTGGGACGGTGCCTGGAGAGCAGGCAGGCGAGCGCGCAGATGCGCAAGTCCGGCAAGGCGGACACAGCGCGCCTGCCACCCGCCGAGTATGTGCTCCCCGATGGGCGCATCCTCGAGCTCAGCCAGGAGGGCGCAACCGTCGCTGAACATCTCTTCAAGGAACATCCGGTCGATGTGGGCTTGTTGACGCCGCTGCCTGCGCTCGTGATGAACGCGATCGGCTCGGTCGAGGGCGAGATGCACAAGGAGCTGCTGCGACACGTCATCCTCACGGGCGGGCTCACCTGCATGCCCGGCATGAACGAGCGCCTCGAGGACGAGCTGCGCGCCGCCGCCGCTAAGTCCGCCACGCAATCGATCGTCAACCAGGCACACCGCATGACGCTCATGAACGCGAATGCGCACGACCGCCGGCACGGCGCGTGGCTCGGCGGCTCCGTTCTCGGCAGCCTCGGCTCGCACACCGAGATCTGGATGTCGCGGGCGGAGTATGAGGAGCACGGTTCACCGCTCATCAGCCGCAAGGGCATGCAGTACAATTGGTGACGTGTGGGTCGGCCCGGCGCAGTGCCGACGGTGAGGAGAGAGGCGCCAGCTGCGCTCATCGCCAAGCGTACATTTTGCGCGGCATGCGGCGGCCGACGTGGGCTGGTCCCTTATAGTGCTCTAACGAAGATTGTAATGAAACGAAACACTTGCGAGATGGTAACTCTTAAGATACGCTACGATGGGTTTCCAACGATTGTCTCGCCTGGCATTACCCAGTGCCCACTGCCCGAGCGATAGACACCACGCGCCAGCTCCGCTTGCGCAGCCGCCTCGGCCACGCGCAGGCGCCCTGCGTCTGAAATCATCGTTTCTATTCGCCGTCGCATCCTTTCGACGATCAGTTCCTCTCGTTCGACAGCGACGACCTCCGCGAGCTCCTCGCGCTCGGCTGCGAGCAGCGCCTGCATTGCGAGCGCCACCTGGCGTTCTGCCGGCGCGACAAGTATCAGCCGGGCGCTCAGCAGCACCATGAGTGGAAGGAGAACGAGTCCCCAGAGATGGCGCATGGACGTCCACGACGACGCGTGTTTTTCGCGAACTTTCGTTGAGCACGGTCAACTCGTGTCGCTTCACAGCAGTGGTCTTTTCTGTCCTTTCTGCTGGATTTCGTTCTCGTTGACGAAATGCGCTCGCTTTCAGGCCTGGAGAGCGACGTGGCGAGGTCCTCGTGGACGTCCATGGACTCCTCGTCTGTGGAGGCGAATTCTGCGACAGCAGCCTCCTCCAACGGCGAGCGCCGCCCCGCTAAGAGGGCCAGGCGCTCTTCGCAGGTTGCGGGTTCATCCTCAGCCGCCGCGCCCGAGCCCGCGGCGGGGAGCGGGACCGACCACCTTACGCCGTCCTCCGACAAGGCACTCGAGCACCTCTCATGCGCTGTGTGCCTATCCATCCCCGAGGACACGGTTATGCAGTGCCAGCTCGGACACATCATATGCGCCGAGTGCCACCTCCGTGTCTGCATCGAGGACAAACCCATCTGCCCGACGTGCCGTATGCCGCTCGATCCTCTCAACCCGATCAGAAACGTCCTTGCGGAGCAGACGATCGCGCTGCTGCCGGCCGAGTGCACGAACGCGGGCTGCACCGCCAAATGCACGCGCGGTACACTGCACACACATCTCTCGTCCGAGTGTGCCTACCGTACCGCGGTATGCAAATACCATCCACTTGGCTGCAAATGGAGTGGTCTGCAAAGGGCCTGCGGACGGCACGAGGACCGGTGCAAGAAAGCGGACATGCCCGGTTGGAAGCTGCTGAAGAAGGTGGAGCAGGTGCAGGAGGCACAGGCGGCGGAAGCCAAGCGTGAGCGCGAGGCCGCCAAAGCCGACGCACTCGTCGTTGCGATGCTTTCCACGCGTTGCCGAAACCTCGAAGTGTCCCACGTGACGTTGCACAAGTGCTCCGCACATGAACATGTTGCAAGCCGGCCTGCCCACTTGGCCTCGGCCGCGTTCCAAGCTCTCGGCTGGCGCTTTAAGCTCTACACCGTGCACGACAGCGCGAGCGGCACCTACCAGGTGGCCCTCCAAATGCGTGACAGCCGCGAGCTGCCCGTGGACTTTTTCGTGGTGTGTGGTCCCGGTATCCGAGACGTTCGCCCCACGTCCGTGAGCCACATCTTCGGGCGTGCCCGCGACGCACGCACCAGCACGCCCGTCACCATTGCTGAGGGCGACGCGGCTGCGGCGCTCGCCAACAGCGACAGCCTCGTGCTGCGCATTGGCATCGCCGACCGGCGCCCTGGCCGCCTGTCACGTGATTTTCAAGGGCAGACCTCGTATGGGGGCGGCGGTTATGGCGACGATGACGGCTACGGCGAGGAGCGCGACGACGACGACGACGATGACGGCTGGAATTCTGATTCGAACGACGTCGACGACTTTGACGACGATGACGAGTCACTCTATGACCACGACGAAGGTCCTCCGCGGCGTTACCGATAGTGTGACTGGTACCTCTTTGGATTCTTTGGATTCGGCGACTGTCATGGGAGCGGGCGGGAGGGGTGGCGTTCAGACCGCTGCTTCGTAGCGCCGCTAGAGGACCTTTACCAGCGCCATGTCGAGCGCGCGTGGGCGCCTTGTGGGACTCAGGTGGGCATGGCTGATCGGGGTTCGCGCGATGCATCAAGTTGTGCTCCTTTTTGCCCGCTGGTATGCCCGATGCTATTCACAGTTCATGTTTGGGTCTTAAGTTCGCGTGAAACTTCGAAAGTCAAATGAGCACCGCGTCCGTCGGCCGTGCAGCTCTTGCGGCCGCCTTCGCGGTGGATGGTGCGTGTCCGAGGGGGTGGCTGCGCCGCTAGCAAGCCTGGCGCACAACAAGCTGAGCCCTTCGTTCAGGACCTGGATGGCCCTTCGCTGGGCATTGGCTCACGCGTAAGAGTCAAGCAGAGCGTCTCGGTGCCAGCATATGGCTGGGGCCGCGTCAAGCATGGCATGGTGGGGGTCGTCACCGAAATCGACTCCGACGGCGACCTGAAGGTGAGCTTTCCAGGCATCGTTGCAGGATGGAATTGCAGGCCTTCTGACATGGAGGTCGTTGGAGGCCGAGATCTTATACTACAGGATCGCACGGAAGAAGCGGGCGGCCTCGTCAAGGCGACCGTGGGAGAGTACGTCGTGAGCGGCGCGGGCGGCCGCCGCGCGAGAACCGTCAACGGCACCTACAGCTACACTCGGCAGCACAACGGCGCGGCGCTGTACACAAAAGAGGGCGGGATCGCAATCATCTACTATGGTGGGGGGCAGTTTGGGTGGCTCATAAACGACGAGGACAATACGGAAGGCTGGTACTACTCGAAAGAGGGCTCGAGAGGCTCTGTGCCATGTGGCAAGTGGACAAAGGACGGGTACGATGGCAGCGACGTGTTGCCATGCCCCACCGTGGCCAGAGTGGGTGACGAGAGCGATGAGGGGGGGCGCCCGCAGGTGGGTGCCACAGTGCTAGTGCTCAGCGCATCTGACTCGTCGACGCGCCCGTACGTGGGCCAGACAGGCAGACTACTCGAAGATGACGATTCGGGTCGCCCGTTCAAGGTGGAGTTCGATGACGGCAATACGTGGTGGTTCAAGGAGGGTGAGCTCCAAAAGGTTGGCTCGCTGCAGCAAGCGGCGCATAGGCAAACGCCTTGGAGTGGCTCGGTGGAATGCCATGGATGCGAGATGTTCGGCCCGTCGTCGCAGACGGGCCCGGGGGGCTGTGCGCACTGCGGGCTGTGCAGCGTGTGCTGTGCCAAGGCGCCTTGGCGCGCACTGTGCCCCAAGGCGCCCACGATGTTATCCCCGGAGCTTCCCGGCAGCAGCACGCTGTGCGTGGGTGCGCGCGTGCGCGTCAAGCGGAGCGTGTCGAATCCAACCTACGGCTGGGGCGGCGTCACCCATGGCAAGGTGGGGATCGTCAAACGCATCGATCCGGACGGCGACCTGAAGGTTGAGTTTCCCGACCACTCCGGTTGGACAGGCAAAAGCTCCGAGATGGAGGTGGTCACCGCCAGCACGATGGAGTTCCTGATGTGCATCCATGTATCGGGCGACAGAGGGGCCAACTGTTCGGGCACGTATAATCTCATCCCAGGCCAACTGCGTAATGGAGGGCCATGCTACACGCGCGAGGGCGGTACCGGAGCCATCTACTATGACGGCGCGTACTGGAAGATTTGCCAGGCAGGCACTGGCCCAGCAGAGAATGGCTGGAACTTTTCACAGTCTGGCTTGTGCACTGCGGTGCCTTTGGGCAGCTGGGACGCTAGCAAGCGGAAAATAAGTGAGGTCGCTCGCGAATATTCGAGCCTCACCCTCGAGGATGGGACACTCGGCCGTGGATGGGACTTCGTCACTGAGAATACAGCACCCGAAGACGTGAAGGTTGCCGAACCAATGCCAGAGACGACCGAAACCGCGCCTGTGGAAGTTGTGGAGCCGGCGGCCAAAGCGGCGACGGAGGAGGCGGCTGAGGCAAAGAGCTCTTCGAAGATCTTCGAGATGGGTACCTCCGTGATGAGCGCGATTGTGCTGGCCTTCACGCCGCGTGGGTCCGTGTGGCCCGATGCGTTGGAGGGCGGGGACGACACCAACCTCGACGACATCGACGACGACGACGACGACGCAGTGCGGCCCACCGTACCCATGGGTGCACCGCCCGAGATCATTCGCGTCCTCTCGGGACTGGACGACCGGCTCGCTGACGCGCTCCGCGCCGGCGACATCAAGCTGCTGAGCGTCTCGTGGCTGCGGCGGCTGCGGCGGCTGCGGCGGCAGCCAAACGGGAGGCGGCTGAAGCGGCGGCAGGAGCTCGAGGCGCTGTTCCTCGCATCGGGCAAAAAGTCGCCCTTCCTCTCGGCTGAGGAGGCCGTCGCGCTGCTCCGGCGCGGCAACCGCGGCGTGGGCGCGCTCACCCACGGCTGGCTGTCACCCGGCGAGTGCGACCCAGACGGCGCGCGCCTGGACATGGTGCTCGCCGCCCTCGAGGAGCACCCGCAGATCGAGGGCATCTTCTGGGACTATGCATCGCTCTTCCAGAACCTGCCCGGCCGCGATCGCACGCCCGACGAGAGTGCCGCCTTCAAGCGCGCGATCATGGTCATGGCCGACGTGTACGCCTCCGCCGTTGGCACCACCGTGCTGCAGTCGCGCGAGATCCCGCCCCGTCCGGAGGCATTCGACGGTGCGTTGTGCCTTTTCGGGCTGAAGGCCACGAAGGGGGAGGCCGCCGTCCGCGAGACGCTCGGCTGCTTTGGTGCCATCGTCGCATTCGAGCATACGCGCAACCCGCCCGTCGTGCGCTTCGTGTCGCACAAGGCGGCGCTCGCCGCCAAACGCGCGGGGCCATGGCCCGAGCTGTGCGACGGCATCGACACGCTGTACAACGAGCGTCCCTATGACGAGCGCGGCTGGTGCGTCTTTGAGGATGCCGTGAGCCACGAGCTGCTCGCGCGGCTGGGCGCGGTGCCGCGTGTGAGGGAGGCGCTCGACGCGCTCCCGTCCAAGGTGCTCGTGCTGCGCAGCGGCCGCCCCTCGGAGCCGTGCGCCGCGCCGACCGGCGAGCTGGCCGACCGTGTCGAGCGGGTCGTCGCCCGCATTGCCGGCGCCACCTTCACCGGCAAAGGCGATAAGGACACAGTGCCCGCCCTATACCGTGAGTACGTCACGCGCATCGTCGGAGTGGTGCAGCCTGTGCTCGCGCTCGCCGCCGAGGCGGCCGCCGGCTCGCAGGTGGTGCTGGCGCTGCCGCCGATGCCCGCCGACGACGGATTCGCGTCGATGCGCGTGTGGCACCTTGACTGTCTGCGCGCGCAGCACGCGTACATCCCCGACGCCCTCTCCGGCCAACAGCTCAACACGCTCACGGACTGCGTGCCCATTGGCGTGGAGGGGCACGATGCCGACGGCAAGCCGCTCGCCGTGCGCGACGCACGCTCGTTGTGTGCGTGGCTGCACGACCTACGCTCCAGCGCACGCACGTGCGCGCTGCTCACCGCTGGCCCGGCGGCGGGCAAGACGTGGCTCATGTCGCAGCTCATCATGCACGTGCTGGGGCAAGGCGACGGGCGCGCCGAGGACGACGGGCGCGAGCCGCTCGTGCCCGTGCTCATGCGCGCCGAGCAGCTCCAGAAGCGGCTCGCCGAGCAAGGGGCAGCCTTTGACGCGGCGAACGACTGGGTCGACGCCCACCTCAAGCTGACGTGCGCGCCGCCGCACTACGCGATGCTTCGCGCGGCAATGCACGAGCAGCGCGTGCTGCTGCTGCTCGACGGCCTCGACGAGGCGGGCGCCGAACGTGTGCGCATCGAGAAGCACGTTGCCGAGGTGCTCGCGCCCAAGGGGTTTGTGATCCTGTGCACCTCGCGCCCGGCCGGCCTGGACGAGGCGGGCTTCGCCAAGTTTCACAGGCTGACCCTCGCCCCGCTGAGCGACGCGCAGCAAGAGGCCTTCCTCGCCACGCGGCTCGGCGACGAGCGTGCGTCCGCGCTCAAGTCTTACTTGCGCGACAAGGTGCCGCTCGACACCGGCGGCGACGCCGGCACAAAGCGCCGCGTCACCGCCAACCCCCTCATGCTCTCCATGGTGTGCTCCATTGCTCAGCTGCGCGTCGGCATCGACATGCCGACTACCACCGCCGAGCTGTACGAGGTGGCGGCCGGTGCGATGCTCAAACGGTCGGGCGTCCCCGTGTCGGACGACGCGCGCGCGCTGCTGCAAGCCACCTTCTTCGAGGCGCACGCCGACGAGCAGCGCATCATCACCGAGGCGCACCTTGCCGCCGCAGCCGCGCGCATCGGCATGCGCATCGGCATGCCCGCCGCCCAGCGCGCGGCCGACGAGCTGCGCACCCTGGTGGCGCGAGACGGGCTGCCGCTCGTGCGCCTTCTCGAGGCGAAGCCGCTGCAGATGCAGGCCTTCCACCTCTCCTTCCAGGAGTACTATGCGATGCGCGTCATTGGCGAAGGCAGCGTGCAGCTGCCGTCGTTTGCCTGGGGCGTGTGGTGGACGAACGCCGTTCTTATGGGCGTGCAGGCGGGTGGCGCGGCGTTTGGCAACGCGTTCGTGAAGGCGGCGCAGCTGCCGGCGGCCAAAGCGGCGGCCGTACCAGCCCAGGAGGCGTGGCGGCTGCGCGTTGTCGCCACGCTCGTGCATAAGGGGCTGCCTGCCGCGTGGCTAACCACGGCGCTCGAGGCAGCCAAGGGCGTGGCGCGCGAGGCGGCGCGCGAGGCGGGGAAGCTGGCCGCTGCCGAGGCGCTCGTCGTGGGCATGCGCGTTCTCGCCTTCGACGATATCTGGCAGCCGGCCGTCGTCGAACGCGTGGAAGGCGACACGGTGGACGTCAAGATTCAGGGGTGGGAGGAGAAGGAGAACTTGCCGCGCACCCAGGCGCTCGTTGTCGCCTCCGACGGCGCGGGCGCGCTCCTCCGTCTCGCCGCGGGGGCGGGCGACGCGTCGCTCGTCGAGGCGCTGCTCGACGCGGGCGTCAACCCGTTCGTTGCCGACGAGCGCGCCAACACGCCGCTGCACCGCGCCGCCGCCGCCGGGCACGTTGCCATCTGCCGTGCGCTCCTCGCAAAGGGCGCCGATACGGATCAGGAGAACACGCAGAGTCAGTCCGCAGACGAAGCAGCACGGAACGCCAAGCAGCACGCCGTCGTTCGCCTCTTTGACCCCACGCTCTCGGACCGCGAGTTCACCGACGAGGCGTGCACGCGCACGGTGCGGCTGCGCGCCGCCGCGACGGGGGACGTGGCGACCCTCGCACGCACGCAGGACGCGGGGAGGATCACGGCGCTCATGGTCGCGTCCCGCCGCAAGCAACACGCGTCCATCGTCAAGCTACTGGCATCCTCAAACGCCTCCACGCTCAATGCGCTCAATGCGCAGAGCGCCGAAGGCTGCACCGCGCTCTACCTCGCCGCAGAGGAGGGTGCCGAGACGATCGTGCAACTGCTCCTCAATCGAGGGGCGGATGCGGCGCTCGCCGATTCCGACGGTGACACTCCGCTCATGCGGGCGAGCGCTTTTGGACACGATCTCTGCCTTTGTGTCCTGCTCGAGGCAAAGGCGGACCCAAATAAGGCACAGCCCGACGGCTGGACCGCCTTGATGTGGGCTGCCCAAAATGGCCACGAGCGGTGCGCTCTCGTCCTGCTCAAGGCGGGGGCAGCCGTTGACGAAACCAAGGAAGACGGTTGGACGGCGCTCATGTGCGCCGCCCAAGATGGCCACGAACAGGTTGCTCTCGTCCTGCTCGAGGCGGGCGCCGTAGTGAACACTCGGCTTCCAAATGGTGAGACGGCGCTTAACCTGGCATGCCAAAATGGGCATCTGGCGTGCACGAAGGTGCTGCTGGACGCGGGAGCCAATGTCGAGCTCGCCCAGGACGACGGCCGCACCGCCTTGATGAAAGCTGCCAAAAACGGCCATGAGCAGGTTGCCCTCGTCCTGCTCGAGGCGGGCGCCGTCGTGGGCGCTCAGGACAGCGACGGCGAGACTGCCTTGATGTTAGCTGCCGATAATGGCCACGAGCAGGTTGCTCGCGTCCTGCTCGAGGCGGGCGCCGTCGTGAACACTCAGAACAACGACGGTTGGACCGCCTTGATGTCCGCTGCCCAAAATGGCCACGGGCAGGTTGCTCTCGTCCTGCTCAAGGCGGGCGCCGTAGTGAACACTCGGCTTCCAAACGGCGAGGCAGCGCTTAACCTGGCATGCCAAAATGGGCATCTGGCGTGCACGAAGGTGCTGCTGGACGCGGGAGCCAATGTCGAGCTCGCCCAGGACGACGGCTGCACCGCCTTGATGAAAGCTGCCCAAAGCGGCCACGAGCAGGTTGCTCGCGTCCTGCTCGAGGCGGGGGCGACCGTTGACGAAACCGAGGAAGACGGTCACACAGCGCTCATGATGACGGCCGAAGATGGCCACGAGCGATGCGCTCGCGTCCTGCTTGAAGCGGGCGCCGTCGTGAACGCTCAGGACAGGGACGGCGAGACTGCCTTGATGTTAGCTGCCCAAAATGGCCACGACCTCTTCCTTCGCGTCCTGCTTGAGGCAAAGGCCGACCCCAACAAGGCAACGTCCGACGGCGAGACTGCCTTGATGTTTGCTGCCCAAAATGGCCACGAGCTCTGCCTTCGCGTCCTGCTCGAAGCGGGCGCCGTCGTGAACGCTCAGGACAGCGACGGCGAGACTGCCTTGATGTTAGCTGCCCAAAATGGCCAGGACCTCTGCCTTCGCGTCCTGCTCGAGGCGGGCGCCGTCGAACTTCCAGATGCTGATAGGAAGTCGAACCCGGCTTGTGGAGTGATGTGTTGTGCGTTGATGTAAACTCACTTCTACCGATTATCCCTCGACCCACGCTGGGCTTTTCACAGGAAAAAAGGTCAGCAAATTCTAAAGACAGCTCAGCGCAAAACATGCTCAAACTTCAGGTCCTGCTCCTCCTCATGGTGCCCTTTGGGCTGGTTGCACTGTACCATCACCTCAGCTATGCGACCTCTCGCCCTCAAACGCTCGCCGGCCGGCCTCGTGGTTCTTCACTGCCAAAGATTGGCCTACATTCGGACAGTGGAGCCCTCAAACACACGGAGGAGGCCCTCTCCAGTTTGGCCTCCGAATCGGCCGCTGCCACCAAAGCGGCCGACGAACCACTGGGGGAGCCGGGTGCTGAGGATGACGATTCGCAGGCTGCAGATGAAGAGGCTGCCGACAAGGTTGTGGCGGAGGAGGAGGAGGACGTGGAGCAGCCAGCAGCGAAGCCCAAGCAGCAGAAGCCAACTGGAACAGCTGCTGTAGCTGGGCAGCTGGCTCAAGCGACTGTCGGCGCTGCGGCCGGCGAGGATGTCGCTGCTGCATATCCCGCGCCAACGCTCAGCAGCACCCGATTGCTGGACGGCTCCGAAAACTACCTACCAGTACCCGACGCGGAGAGCGCCGACCCGAGCGATCTGCGCTGGCGCGCGTCCATCCCGGATGCATGCAACCCCCCGGCGGATGCGGCGAGTGCACCGCTCGACTCTCCCGCACCGACGCTGCCCGCAGGCTGCGTGTGCCCGTCGGGCCGGCGGCCGTACCATACGATCCTCACGGCACAGGTGAGTACATACCAGCGCTGGCAGACGCTCATCTTCTACCACCACTTCAAGAAGCAGCAGCGACTGCATCCGTGCACCGAGATGGTCGGCTTCACGCGTCTTCTCGCATCCAACAACGGCGGCCCAGACGACCTTATGCAACTCATGCCCACCGTCGCGGTGCCGCAGCTCGGCTTTGATAAAACTCGTGGCTTTCAGGTGCGACGCGCGCGGGGTTCAGCACGGCTACGCACGCGGGGTTCAGCACGGCTACGCAGCAGCAGCAGCAGCAGCAGCAGCACCAGCGGCAGCACCAGCACCAGCACCAGCGGCAGCGGCACCAGCACCAGCACCAGCACCAGCACCAGCACCAGCACCAGCACCAGCACCAGCTCGCGCGCCGCCAGCACTGCCGAGCCTGGGCCCTGCGAACGAAGGCGCGCGCGCGTGACTGTGTGGCCTCGTGCCCGCCTCATGATTGCGCAGGTCATCAATCGGCCTTGGACGGTGCTCCAATTCTTGGGGATGCCCGAGTTTGCGCAGCGGATCACCGAGTCGTACGTGTACATCGCCGAGACGGACCACCTTCTGCTGCACGACATTCCCAACCGCGCGACGCCCAAGCTCAACGTCGCCTTCTTCTTCCCTTATATGTCGCCAGTGCCCACGGAGCAGGCCACCGTGGTCAAGCGCTACTACGACGGCAACCATCTGACGGTGCAGCCGGTGGGGCCGTCGCCCGCGATCGTGCATGTAGACAACCTCAAGAAGCTGACGCCGCTCTGGTACCAGCTCTCGGTCGACCTCAAGGCCGACGGGGCCGCCGACCGAGCCTTCGGCTGGGTGCTCGAGATGTGGGGCTACTCGATTGCATGCGCGCGAGTGGGCGTCAAGCACTACGTGTGGCAACAGATCCAAATCGAGCCCTCGTCCACGTGGCACCAGAACGTCTCCGCCGAGAACCCGTACATCTACCACTACACGTTCGGTGTCGAGTACTCGATTGACGGCATCCCGATGGTTGGCGCCGTGGGCGAGTGGTCCCTCGATAAGCGCCACTACTTCGGCGCGCCGCCGCCGCGTAAGCTCGACGAGCCGCCAGCGTGCGCGCAGGAGTGTGCCTGGACGTGGTGGCGCTTGTTCAACGAGGCGACTGCCGCGCTCGGTGACGTGTACCCGGCTCAGTCTGGCGGCAACCTGCGCTCGTTCAACCCGGCGGCGGCACAATCCGACTCCGACGTTGGCAAACTCGGCCGCGCGATCACGCGAACGGGCCCGTGGGTCGTCGACGGCAAGAAGGGCCCAATCCTTTTCCACTCCATGGGGCGTGTCTCAGGCGCCCTCGGGCAAGGCACGTGGTCCGTAACGGGCGAGCTGACGATCTCCCTCAACCTGTGCGGCCACTCCACGCTCACCTTCGACAGCAGCGAGACACCGACCAAGTTCACAGTCGGAAGCGCGGGTGCCCTCCGCCTGCGCGCCAGCGCGCTCGGCGCAGCCGGCGCCCTCGACGCGATCTGGACCTCATCTCGCGACCCCAAGTGGCAGTCCAGCGACGTGGACCATGTCGGCGTGAAGCGGCTCCTCGGCACCGGACCGTGGGCGTGGGCGGGGATCTCGACCATGGCGTTCTTCGACCATGGCGTCCTCGTCACTCCGTGGGGCCACGGCACCTACGTGCCCGACCGCGAAGCCGCGGATGTTGTGCTCCTCACGTTTGCGGGCATTGTCCACCGCGTAACGACCCATGAGTGCCACAAGTTCACTTCGGTGCGCGCGAGCGACGGCAACAAGGTCGAAGGCTGGATCCAGCTCGGCGGAGGGTCGCCAGGCTCCAAATGCCATCAGCAGTGGTGAGGCCGGCGTTAGAGCCCTGACGCAAACGTGACGCGACGCGCGTGTTTTTTCGCGATTCGGCACGCATGTTCGGCATAGTAATGCGAATCGTCGTCCGGCTGTGTAATTCTTTTCGTTGAGGACTGACACAGAACATACAGTTCGAAGCGCAAGCGGCGAGACGAGCAATTGCCGCGCCGGTCACGTACGGAGCTCAGCTAGGGCAGCAATGACAGTTCCTAGTACGAAATACAGCTCTAAGCCGCGCGCCGGCACGCGCCCGCCCGGTGGCGCGCGGGTGGGAGCGAGAGCGCAAGGGCATCCAAGCGGCGAAGACGCCCAGCGCCGAGAACCCCCGGCGGAACGACGCCCATTGCCTACATGTAGCCTACATGTACTAGAGGTCTAGACCTTTCACGTAAGAAGCTAGACGTCGACAGCCGACGTCTTGAGTCACCTTGTGACGACCGACGCCACGTCCGTCGGGGCCCGCGAGCCGAGCGTGAAGATCGCCTCGAAGTTGCGCGCTGGCCACGTGTCAATCATTTGGGAGGGCTCCTCCTTGAGAACGGCAAGCTGCAGCGACTCGTTGAAGACGAGGCCGGCCGCATTCGCCTGCTGCTTGTAGACTCTCCACGATGAGTAGTCTGTGTGGGGCGCGAGCCGCAATGCGGCGGGGTCGGTAGGCAGCGAGGTTTCAGGAAACGCCGCACTCCAGGAGTGCACAAGGTCAAACCATATCTGCAGATCGCCCGGATTGTCCCACTCGCGGAGAACGAAGGCGCCACGTGGGCCGAGCGCGGCGGCGATGAGTGCGTACACGCACGCGCGCATTCGGCTCGTGGGCAGGTGGTGGAAGGTGACCGAAGAGAAGATGAGGGCGAGTCCCTCGCCAGTGCTTGCCTCGCGCAGCGGCACCACCAGCGCCGCGGCAGCCTCGCAGTATGCGGACTCGTCCTTCGGGTCAGGGAGCACGTGGCGCACATATTGGCCCGCCGTGTCGTTGAGTTCGTACACTTCGATGCAGTGCAGCTGGCTCGCATTCGCATGCAAGTGGCTCCCGAGCTCTCGTAGGGCCTCACCATCACCGCAGCCGAAGTCGAGTACGACGCAGCTGCGCGTCTGCCAGCACTGTGGGCGCGTCAGCTCGAGCAGCTGGCTCGCCCACACGCCCGACACCGGAGGCGGCCGTTTGTACGGCGGCGGCTGCAGCCACGCAGCGAGCGCTCCGAGCACATCGAGGTCGACACGGCTCGGTGCCTCCTCGTCGACCCACAATCCCGTGTACGCGACCGGCACGCCGTCGCTGCACGTCTGCTCGACGAGCTGGAGAAACCCGTTGACGCAGCTCTGCTCGCCGCAATCCAGACCCTGTGTGTCGTGCTCGATGGCGTCCTCAAGCAGCCTTGAGACTGAGGCATAGCGAAAGGTGCGGCAAACAATGCTCTGTTGTGCAGAGGGCGGCTCCTCACGAAGGAGCGTCAGACGCGCCTTGGCTGCCGCCCGCATGCGCTCGGCGTCTGTTGGTGGGTTTGGATCACCTGTGATGCGGCTGTCCCTCAATCTCCTACTGCTGCTGCTCTGATGCTTTGCGGGTGCGGCATAGCCGTGCGCCCTGTTGAAGCCGAATTGAAGGAACACCAGAGCAACGAAGCCGCCGAATATTGATGTGCATGATGGCCGCGTACTGCCACTGACCGGTCTGTGCTGCTTTGACGGTAAGTGAACGTTGGCAGGCGGTATGTCGACGACGGCCGGCCACTCGGGCGTCGCGTCAACACAAGGTCGTCGCATGAGACGAATGACGTGAAGCTATGAACTGAAGTCTGAGAGTGAATTCTAAACATTGGCTGTGAACACACCCGAAACCCCTTGAAGTAAGACCTATACATATCTTTGGTCTCTTTGGTACCGGCGTTAAGAGCCATTCCCTGGAACATATCAGGATCTTCCATCCACCAAGGAGTCCTGCATCTTGGGCTCATTTTGGCCCACAGTACGCGCACCGGTTCAATTCCACAAGGTGACGTCGGTTACCTTCCGATTGTCGCCCGGGGTGTAGTAGTGAAAGCCGTTGACGCCGGCATGCGACACGTCGATACGCACTTCGGGATGATCGGCGTCGACCTGCGCGATCAGAAAGTTGTGCGGTCTGGGCACGCTGGAAAATGTGAGCCCGCCCACGTTCGTGAAGAGCTTGCTGGAGGTGGACATGGCCACGTGGTTGTGCCCGCAGAAGACGCCCTTCACCATCGGACGGTACGCTTCGGGCACCACATCCGTGCCCACGCTCATCACCTCGGGATGGTGCCCGAGGACGTACACGATGCCGGCGTCGCCGTGCGTGCGATGGACCCAATCGAGCGACTGCTCGAGGTAGGACTGCTGCGCGGGGTTGTCGCCGCCCAGATTCGTGTTGAGGACGATGGCGTACGACCGATTGGTTAGCGCGGGCAATGCCTTCATGTAGAAGCCGACCAGCTTGAAGACGTCCGTCTGCGAGAACACCTCGGTTTCACTGAAAGAGGACGTGTATTTCACACCGAGGTCGTCGGTGACGACGTTCGCGGCGAGGAGAGCACCCGCCCAAGCTTGGGTGGCGTTATCTTGCTGTTTGAAGATGGAGTCATGCGGGCCGTCGTTGTTGCCGGCGGTCCAGACGATGTTGGCCGCGCTGCCACCGAAACGCTTGAGGACATCGCTCATCATGCGGGTCAGCGTGAGGTTCACCGCCTTCGCATTGTCCGCCTTGCTCGGCGAACCATCAAACGAGTGCGCCTGCGAGTCGCCTACGAAAAAGTACACCGTCGCATTCGCGGCGGCCTTGGAGTAGTAGTGCGAGGCGTGGATGTCTACTGGCGGATCGGCCAGAATAAGCTCGCACGTCGACGGCACCGAGTGCTTGTTCTGGCACGAAAACATGTTCTCGAGCGTTGCGTTGTGGAAGCGACTGACGCCGGCGTCGGTCAACAGTTGGTCGTACTTTGACGACGTAGCCGTCGTTGCGCCGTCGCTCGGGTTCAGCGGAGGAGCCGAGGGTGATAGGTACCATGGCTCCACGTGTGAGTCCGACGAGATCAGGATGGTGACGGCATCCGCGCCGAGCGGCGGTGAGGGTGCCATCACAGGCAGCTGGTCTCGTGGCGCTGGTGTGGCGCACTGGGTGCACGTGCCGAGACAAAGGCCCTTCAACCACGCAGCCGCCGGAGTCGTGCACGCATGCACGTGCAAGGCAAAGAGCTCCTCGAAGCCCATGGCGGGTTCCGTTGCTTCCGAGTGGCCGGTGGAGCGGTGGCGGTGAACGCCACACTCGAGGAAGCTAACAGCGTCTAGGGTTGGATCAACGCACTGCTTTTCGCCGAATGGATACCGTTCGAATGGAGAAGAGCGCCGCCGCAAATAGGCCGCCGACGCCAGAGGCCATGGCTCGGCAGAGGAGAGGATGCCGACGGCCATCTCAAGTCCAGAGACGATGCCATCTCCATCATGATCCATGGTCTTCAGGGCGCTGCGAAGCTCGTCAACAATGTAGGGCGCGACAGTTGTGCTCTCGACTGCACCAGCTGCGCCTACTACGAGGTGAGCGACGGCGCCTACGACAAGGAGTCGTCGACAAACAGAAGTCGCAAGGGCCCCCATGGGACGCGCGTCTCGCGGGGCCTGCTTCGGCGTGGCCGACGCGCCGTCGGCCCTGAGAACTCGAGTTCCGGAATGCACCATCATGTGAGTCAAGTACCGTACCCGTAATCGAGCCGTTTTCGCGCTCTGCGGACTTGTTCACGCGTGAAACTGTGAATGAGACGCGCAATGGCGACCTTGAGCCGGCGTATACAGGCGACGGACGCGCCATGCATCGTCACGATGCAGCAGATGATGCGTGGACGCACTGACATCCTCTCCCTCGCACAAGGTATCGTGCACTGGTCTCCGCCGCCAGAGGCCCTGGCGTCCGCAGCACAGCTCGTCGGAGAGCACAGCACGTCGCTCTACGGCGCTGACGACGGCCTGCCCGAGGTGCGTGCTGCGCTCAAGACGAAGCTCGCACAAGAGAATAGCATCACTGCTTCCGAGGTCATGGTCACCGCCGGCGCCAACCAAGCCTTCACCAACATCGTGCTCTCTCTGCTCGATGCCAGCGATGCGTGCGCCCTCTTCAAACCATACTACTTCAACCACCTCATGGCGCTGCAGATGACGGGCGCGGGTTCAGGCGCAGACATCTTCATCGCGCCCTCGACCATCGAGCTGCAGCCGGACGTGAACGCGCTGCGGGGCGAGATGCACCAGCGGAAGGCCCAGGGTCGGCCGCCCATCAAGCTCGTGACCGTGTCCAACCCTGGCAACCCGACCGGTGTGATGATCCCAAAGGCGCGGCTACTCGAGCTGAGCGCCGTGTGCGCCGAACACGGCGCGTGGCTCGTGATCGATAACACCTACGAGCATTTTGCGTATCCGAACGAGGCGCCCCACGAGTGCATCGAGGCGGCGCACATTGTCAACGTCTTCTCCTTCTCGAAGGCGTTCGGGATGATGGGCTGGCGCGTAGGCTACCTCGCGTACCCGCCGCCGCTCGCGCCCGAGCTGCTCAAAGCCCAAGATACGATCGTCATCTGCCCGTCCATCCTCTCGCAGCGCCTCGCGCTCGCCGCCATGGCGCCCGGCCGTTGCTGGGTTCACGAGCGCGTCAGCGGCCTCGCCGAGCAGAAGGCGCTCGTGCTCGATGCGCTCACGACGGCGCTCCCCGCGGGCTCGATCCAAGGCGGCTCCGGTGCCATCTACCTCTTTTGCAAGCTGCCCGTCGAGGACGACCTCGCCGCCGTGCGCTGGCTCACCAAGAAGCATAAGGTCGCGACGATCCCCGGCAGCGCGTGCGGCATGCCTGGGCACTTTCGGGTCTGCTACGCGAACCTGCCGCTTGAGTCGACACGCGTCGCGGCTGAGCGGTTGCGAGCAGGCCTCGCCGAGCTCGCCGCCGGTGGCGTCGACCTCTCAGATGAGGCTCTAGCACAGCTGTAGCGTTGCTGATCTGGCTTCAAGTTCGCCGGGATGCTCAGATCCCTTGACCCTCAATACATGCAACTCCCTAGCCGAGGGCGAGCGCGAGCGCTCGATACTCATGTAGGAATGATATTACATTCGCGTTTGTCGCTTTGTCCTGACTTCTGCGGGCTCGCTCGAGGCCAGCGCCATGTACAGCACGCCATGCTAAAGCCATACGCAACGCAACGTCTCACAAGACCGGCGCCATGCCTAACTGAGATCGTCTGGTTCGTCGTTAGACGAAACTTGATGCAACGGTCTCGCTGCAACCGAGAGACAGGCCAAGGACTCGCTGTCCCCGACGGTATCGAAAAGCCGTCCGCCCCATGCCGATAGCTGTCGCGAGGACAGCAATGATGCACATCGGGCGTGCTGGCTCTTCTGCGTGTCCGCTGGCCCGCATGCTCTCCACCAACGTCGCGGTCTCTCCACGTGTGCAGCTGCTGCGCCAACGCTTCGCCGTCGAGGCGCTGTCACCTCAGGACTTCATCGCAGGGAAGCCAATGCCCGTTGCTCCTGATCGGTCCTCCGCTCGCGCCGACAAGACAGCCACGCACGCCGACCACTCCGTCGCGCGGGCCGCCGTCGAGCTTCGGCGGCAGGACATTCCAGCCGCTGCGGCCACACCCTTCGTTGACCCGGCGCTCTCCGATCGCTTCATGCGGAACCACACGTACCTGCGCATCTCGCTCACGGAGCGCTGCTCGCTTCGCTGCGTGTACTGTATGCCCGAGAACGGCGTCGACCTGACGCCCGACGCGCGGCTCCTCCGCACGGATGAGATGATGCGCATCGCGCGCCTCCTCGTCAATGCGGGCGTCAACAAGATCCGCCTGACCGGCGGAGAGCCTACGGTGAGGCGCGACCTGCCGGAGATCGTGGGCGGCTTGAACACACTGCGCCCAAACGGGCTGCGCCAGATTGCGCTCACGAGCAATGGCATCGCGCTGCCGCGCATGCTCCCATCCCTCGTGCTCAACGGCCTCGATCGCCTCAACATCTCGATCGATACTCTCGACCGCGACCGTTTCATCAAGATCACGCGCCGTGACGGGCTCCCGCGCGTGCTCGAGGCAATTGACCTCGCGCTCGAGCTCGGCCTCGCGCCCCTGAAGCTCAACTGCGTCCTTATGGCTGGCGTCAACGACGACGAGCTGCTCGCCCTCGCGGAGCTCTCCCGCGCTCGCCCGATCGACGTGCGCTTCATCGAGTACATGCCCTTTGACGGCAACAGGTGCGGAGACGCACGATGGGTCCCTCGGAGTGCCTCGAAATGCCTCTGAGTCGCCTCTGATCGCCTCCGATTGCCATTGATGGCCTCCCTCATCAGGTGGAAGCACGAAAGCATGATGCCGTTTGAGGACATGCTTGGGCGGCTCAAACGCGAGCACCCGACGCTCGCGAAGCAGCCGACGCCCGCAAACGACGTGGCTGTCTCCTGGAAGCTCCCCGAGTCCGCCGGGTCAGTTTCGTTCATCGCGTCGATGACGCAACCGTTTTGTGGAAGCTGTAACCGAATTCGTTTAACTGCCGACGGGAGCCTCAAGGTGTGCCTCTTCGGCAGCCGTGAGGTGTCACTGCGCGACGCGATGCGCGAAGGCGCGACGGACGCGGAGCTGCTCGAGCTCGTGGGCGGCGCGCTCCAACGCAAGCACGCGGCGCATGCGGGCATGCATGCGATCGCCGCGACGAAGAATCGTCCAATGACGACAATAGGTGGCTGAGACCTATCTGAGAGTGCGAGCGTGCGGTCTGTGTTGACCCTGCAGCTCACCGGCATCGAACGGTCGGATAAAGGAGGTGACTCAAATGCGAGGGACTCTGAGTCCTCTGTGTGCTCATCTGATGAGCGATACATGTATCCGCTGGTGCCATGCTCTAGATTGAGAAAAGCCAGTCTCTCACATCGGCTGTGGAATCAGAGCGACCGGTAGGTGGAGAGTTGAGACACTCTCGCTCGCGCATTTTCTCAGAGACACCCCCGACAAACATGCGCTACACCATCCTCGCCGCGTCGATCGCGGCCATGCACGCGCTCGACATGAGCTCGGCACCCTTTCTGCAGCGCCCGCAGCTGGGTGCGCATCGTGCGAGTATGCTTATCGCACAGGCAGGAGCTGTTGCAGCGCCACCGCTCCTCGCGCTGCCGCTCGACGGCTTCAATGGCGCCGTGGCTGCCGGCGAGAAGAAGGCGAACATGCCCGCCGATAAAATCTTTCATCTTGGTATCCTCTCCGGTGCTCACATCGGCTTCGGTGCCTTCCTCATGCTTTCGATCGGTGGTGCATGCCCTGGCCTCGCGGCAACCAACCCGGGGCTGCAGAAGATCGTCCTCGGCGCCTTTGGCCTGCCCTTCGGGCTGATGATGACCCTCCTCTCGGGCGGGGAGCTCTTCACCGGCAACACCGCCCTCGTAACGATGGCGCTTCTCGAGGGCAAGGCTACGATGGGCCAGCTCATCAAGTCATGGTCGGCCTCGTTTGCGGGCAACTTCGTCGGTTCCGTTCTGCTCGCCGTGCTCGTCTTTTACGGCAACACGCTTTCGGGCGGAGGCGCCTCGATCGCCGTCTCGGCCGCGAAGACGTCTCTTACGTTCACGCAGGCCTTCGTGCGCGGCGTCCTGTGCAACTGGCTCGTCACCATGGCCGTGTACCTCGCCTCGTTTGCGAAGGATACCGCGGGCAAGATGGTGCCGATCTGGTTCTGCATCTCTGCCTTCGTGGCGCTTGGGCTCGAGCACTCGATAGCGAACATGTTCATCATCCCACTCGGCATCTTCTCTGGCGCTTCCGTCTCGTGGCCCACCTTCCTTTTGAAGAACCTCCTCCCCGTCACGTTGGGCAACACTTTCGGCGGCGCCGTCTGCGTGGCCCTCGCCTTCTGCATGGCGTACGGCAAGCTCAGCAAGAAGGAGTGAGGCGACTGTTTTGCGGAAGGATCACACGCGTGTAAACGACAACAAAAATGTGACAGCTCGACCACGAACACGACGCGACAGGCCAAGAACGTCAACGAGCAGGCACAGCGCTGCCTCAAGTATAATAACGTGATATTGTAGAAATAGATATGCCCGTTGTAGGGTGTATTGGTCTAAGTGTCGGATTTTCTGGTTAACGTTTTTCCCCAACCGTCACGGGCAGCTGTCGCCCGCACCCTTTGCTGCGCCGACCCATCGGGGGAAATCGGGGGAGCAGCGAAGTGCCAGACTACCGTCGAGATTTGTGCGAATCAAAACCGGAACCGTGTGCCTCGTCCGCTCTCCGCAACTCCGGACCGCACACATCGTGAAGCGCGCACACAATCTTCACCTGAGGAGCCGCTCTGCTCCGAACGGCGCGAAGAGAAACGGCACGTCACAAGAGCACCCACCGGCCCACCGCGAGCCGCAGCATCGTCGGCTGCAGCCGAGAGCAAACGAGATCTCCTCTCGATCTCGACCTCCCTCTGCATCTCATCTCTTCAGGCAGGTACAGGCTCGACGTACACGCGCTTTTCCTTGACATAGAGGTAGCGCTGACCGAGGGCCCTCGCCGTCGCCGCGGCGTCCTCATACACGAGCGCAGCGTACCATGGGCCACCGTCCGGTTTGGCCGGCGTGGGTGCGGCGCGCGTACCTCCTATGGCGTGAGGATAACGACGCTCATCAGTGGCACTCAATGGCAATCAGTGGCGCACCTCCTTAGGGGTCCAGCGAAGCTCATCAGTGGGAATCCATGGCACTCCATGGCCATCAGTGGCGCACCTCCTAAGGGGTCCTGATATTCGAGCGTGACGCGCGAGATCGTGCCATACGGCTGGAAGCTCGTGCGGATGGCTGTGAGGTCGAGCGGGGCCTGGCGACACTCGATGGCGAGGGTGCGCGGGACGCCGGCCGAAGCAATGGCCGCCGCGATGGCGTGGCGCTTGCCTTGAAGATGCTCATCCAGCTGCTTGGTGCCGCTGAAGCAGACGCCGCACACCTCGCAGCCTGGGCCGCTTACCTGCCGCTTCTTGCGGGTCGATTGGCCGTCGGCACCGACAGCGCCCACGACGGCGCCCACACCGACGGCGGGTGAGGGCGCTGAGGCCGCTCTTGCCGCTGCCGCGTCGCCGTCGCTCACGGCCGCGGCGAGCGCCGTATTGGCGGCCGCATTGGCGGCTGCGTTGGCGGCCGCATTGGCGGCCGTATTGGCGCCCTTAGTGCGCTTGTCGGCCTTGTGAGTCTTGGCAAGGGCCATCAGCCTGTCCCAACGCTCGCGGCCGCCGGGCACGTCTCGAAAGTCGCCCGCACGGCTCTCACTGGCTAGCAGCACTGGGGCGGCGAGGGCTCCTTGCTCGAGACCCGTCCAAAGCGCCTCGTACACAAGCCAAATATGCCACACGTCCGCGGCGGCATACGAGGCCGCCGCCGCGCTGAGCGGTAGGGTTCGAAAGGGCGAGTGACCAGCGTCGAAGAGCGCGCCGAATCTCTCCTTGAGCTCCGCCACCGGAGCGGCGACCTCTCGCGGGCAGTACGTGGCGGCGAGGCGCGAGAGGCCGGTAGGGTATGGCAGTCCACGGTCGACGAGTTGCTTGTCGGCTGCGGCTGCCTTTGCCGGGGTCGCGTATTGGCGGCGCATCTCGGCGGCGAGCGAGACTACTCGAGTGAGCTCGCCGGTGGTCGCGGCATGGCAGAGTTGCACGTCGAGCACGCCCTGCAGTCTGATGCCCATCAGGTACTGGAGGGCGTGCGAGTCGGCTCGTGGGTCGCACATGACCTTGAGATGACGTGGAGACTCGAGCCACGGGCGAAGGAGCGCTGCGAGTGGCTCACGTGGGAGAGAGGCGACGTGGACGAGCAGCACCGCGTCGACCGAGGGCAGGTAGACCTGGAGCAGGTCGATAGCACACGTGGCAGAGGGCGTGAGATCGCCCTCGAGATCGAGGGCCACCAACGGCTCCGCCTGTATCGCCAGCAGCGCCAACCCCACCTCGAGCATCGAGCGCAGCAGCCGCACGCCGTGCTTGGGCGCGCTGGCCGCCACGGCGCTATCCGCCTCGGTGGTGGCCATGGCGGCGGCGGCGGCGGCCTCGATGGTTGCCTTGAGCTGCTTGATCTGCGGCTGCAGCTCGGCCGCCTTTGCATAGTCCTCGGCCGCCACCGCACGCTCGAGCGCCGCTTGAAACTCGGCCAGGCGCGAAGGGGCTGCCGTGGGCGGAGGCCAGGCGGCCGTATACGGGGCGCCCGAGAGCATCTGATGAGCGACGCGCGCGCCTCGGCTGAGGAATAACTCCCCACAGTCGGCGCACTTGAACTGCGTGCCGTTGGCTGTGAGCGCCGCGAGGGCGACGGGCGCAGCTGGCGAGGGCAGTGCCGCCGGTGGCGCGACGCGAGTCGCGGCCAAGCCAAGGATGGCGGCGGAGGACGAGCTGGGCGCGGCGTGGTTGGGAGCCGCTGCTGCTGGCGGCTGCACGACGACGCCGGTCGCTGCGCGAGGCGAGGCGCCGGCGCTTTGGTCGACCCGCGGGCGCTTTACTCGATCGTCTCCCTCGCCCGCTTGCGTCGTCATCTTACGCTTCTCAATGCGACGCTGGGCTTGGCCCGGCGACTTTTTCCTCTTCTCTCCGGGCGTGGTCTGCGCGGCCGCGGCTGGAGTAGACGACGTGGCACAGGCCGGTGCCGCAGCCGGGGTAGGAGCGGCGGCCCGAGCGGCGACCGCCACGGGCGCTGGCACGGGTGCGGATGCGGGTGCGGGTGCGGGTGCGAGTGCGGGTGCGGGTGCGGGAGTGCGCGCCGCCGGCGCAGGCAGATTGGGCGGCCCCGGTTCCAGTGCTGCCACAGGAGGAGGGGTGGCCACCACGGATGGCGGCGGAGGCTGCCATTCTGCCGGCGTAGTGGCGGTCACCCCACGGGTAACGCACCGCTTGCACAAGCCGCCATCGCTGCCAGGGGGCAGTGAGCGACGGCAGCGTGAGCATGTCGACATCGCCTGTTCCGTCCACAAAAACGAGACACGTCGCCGGGGTTTTCCAAAAGCATACTAATCGCATCCCCTTCGGGGGTGCTGCGATCGAGGTCGGACCGAGGACTGACCGGTGCATGCTTGTCCCTGTCGGACAAGTACATGAGACAAGTTCTCCCCTTGAGGCGATCGACTCGCGTTGATTCCGTGCGAATCTCCCCTTGTCTTGTCAACTTCCGAGAATTCCGAACAGGTTCGCACGGCGTGTCGCTTCTTGACACGGAATTACCGACGGCCAGCACATGGACGCCACCAAAACGAGCATGGTTGCCTCTACGAGCCAATACGCGATGACCACCGAGATGACCGGAACGACGCGCGAGAACGACGAGTGGCTGCGCGACGCCTTCGACGCGCTCGTCTCCGAGTCGGCCGAGCTGCCGCCCGATCAGCGTTTGATCATGTACGACGCGGTCGACGAGTCCGAGGTGCGCGAGCTCATGGGGCTCGTCTTCCGCAAGCGGCTGGACGCACGGCGCAACACGAAGCCCAAGAAATCCGACGACCAGCTCCTCGTCTGCACGCCCTTCAACCCGAACGGCTTCCATTTCGGCAAGATCCAGAACGAACGCGAGCGCATCGTCAAGCTGCAGCTGAGCGCATCGTCAAGCTACAGCGTGTTGACCAACAAGTTCCCGCTCTTCCCGAGGCACATGCTGCTGACTGCCGACGCGCTCGTGCCGCAGCAGATGAACGCCACTCACCTGCGCGCCATCTGCGAGCTCCAGCGGAAGTCCAGCTTCTGCGCATATTTCAACTCGTGGTGTGCGAGCGCGTCCATCAACCACTTCCACGTGCACCTGATCGACGAGTTCCCGCCGGTGACGTCGTTCCCGCTGATAGCGGGACCGCTCGTGATGGGCGTGCGCTGCCTCCAGCCTGAGGGCTTCCCGGGCTTTTGCTACGTCTTCCCCAAGAGCGCCGCGTTACCGATCGTGGACACGATCATCTCGGCGATGCAGGTGGACAACCAACCGCACAACTTGCTCTTCACGCCGCGGTTCATCTACGTGTTCCCCAAGCCGCACGTGCGCCCTGCGAGGTCTTTCGAGCTCTACCCCGAGACCGTCGGAGGGCCCGAGCTCATCGGCTCGTTCACAGTCTACAACCGTGAAGTGTACGACGGTCTGCAGCTCGAGCACATCGCTGAGCTGTGCCGCATCAATACGGCACCGCTGCCCTCGTGCGTGCTGCTCATGCCGGCGAGCTCGAGCTTGGGCGACGAGGCCGCGGTGGTGGGCACGGCGCGTGCGCACGACGACTTGAGTATGACCGAGACCGCCACGGTCAAGCGCGCGCGGCTAGGGGGCAGCATCCCAAACGTGAGCGTCACCACCGGCATGCTGCCCTCGCTCCCGCTGCAGCGCACACGGTCCGAGGGCATGCCCTCGATACCGTTGCAGCGCGATCGCTCGCTGCACATGGAAGACTGGCCGCAGGACCGACCGATTGCGCGCGCGCTCAACTCGAACATCAACAAGGACTCCATCGCATGAGATTATCAGCCCCGACATGAGAACCGCTCCCTTTGCCCCCCTTGCTGGCTGAGCTCTTGAGGTCGTGAGCCCCTTAGCCACAACGCCGTCTTGCGCGCCCGTCGAGTTGCCGTGTATCGCTGCATACATGTTGTACTCGGATCGCTCGCCACACCTTCTGAGAGTAATTTGCTTACAGTTTCGCGACAGTGCACAGTGACCACAGTGTCCTCGCACATCTGTGTCGTGGCACGCGTGCGTGCGTCTAGATGGCGAGGTAGCAAATTACTTGGTAAGACTTTTAATGGGTTGTGGCCGAAAACGGCAAGTTCTCGGATTCGTCAATCGTGTCCCCGCGAGAGACACTGTGCCAGCGTCTCTGCATCATTGCAAACAAGAAAGCCACAGCTTATGGCCGAGGCGTTGGCCGAGCGGGCTCTGACCGAGGTCGCGACCATGCCGAGGAATGACAGCTCCGTCTGGGACTGGCCAGCAGGCTCGGCGCCCCCCTCTCAGGGCGCCTCATTGCACAATGGCAACGTGTTTGTTCCAGACAAGCAGGCGTCGCCGCCAGTGTCCCAGGGCAACTCAAAGCACAAGGGCACCCAGTTCGGTCCCGACGGGCAGTTGCTGGTGTCGTCGATGAAGAAGTCCCCATCCACGCTGTGGTTCTGGGAGACCAAGGAGTCCTCTTTGCCCTCTTCGCGCAACAACTCGGTGCGCAAGGGCACCGCTTTTTCTGAGAGTGTCTTTGGCGAGCACCCGGAGAGACCTTCGCGCAACAACTCGCTGCGCGGCGGTAACGCGTTTGCAGGGGGCATCGCCGAAGAAACTACCGCACCGACGAACGCACCGATGAAGCGCAACAGCTCCTTCTCCTTCCTGTGGAACTGGGGCAAGTATCGCCGGGATGGTGAGGACGCCCCTGGCAAGGAGGCCGAGAGCGAGGATAGCGTCGCAGCTTCAAGGATTTCGGATGCTCGATTCGCGGCAGCTTCGAAGACTTTGGATCCAGCCGTCATGCCTCCGAAAGGGATGATGAAGAACCGATCGATCGGTGAGCCGAACGGGACTCCCAAATCGCGCCTCTCCCGCCTCGCACACTGCACTCGCACACACAGCCGTGCACAGGTCATCATGACGCTTACTCACCCCTTGCACCGTCTGCATTCTTCTTGCATACTTCAGGCTCGTACATGTGGAGCTGGGATGCGATGCGCGCCTCGCCACCTAGCTCGCCAGGTGCGTCTGGGCACGCAGGCGCGAAATTCGTCGTCAACGATGAGTGACTGGCAGGCACCGGTGCGGGTCCATCACGTCGCGAAACCGAAATACCGTAACCGCCAACTCTATCCTATTCCCGGGGTAACGAGCACGCGTCGCGTCTCGCAAGAAGTCTTTCACGTGTGTCGCGTTAAAACATTCACAGAATTGTCGAAATTTATTTCGCGGAGTCGCTCCGCGGTGCGAGGCCACCGCGCTCTATCTACCGCAATGAGTGGAGGCGATGCGCCCATACCGAGTAGTGAGCTCATTGAGCCGGATCTCCGCGCCATTATCTACCGCAATGACCTGGTTGCCTTGCGACGGCATTTGGCCGAAGTGCCGAGCAGCATTAGCAATGTCGACTCAAAAGGCCGCAACCTGCTCATGATCGCCGCGTCCGCAGGCGACGCGCGGCTCGAGGTGGTGAGGCTTCTGATTGCGCACCGTGCCGATGTCAACACGCAGCAGTACCAAGGTATCACGGCCCTTATGTTTGCAAGCATGACCGGCGCGAGCCTCGTGGCTATGCAGCTGCTCGCGGCCAAGGCCGACACCAAGATCCAGGATGGGCACGGGCTCACGGCGTCAGAATATGCGCGGCTCAAGGGGCACGACGATCTCGTGGCGCTGATGCATCAGCCTCTTCATATGCGTGCCAACGAGGTCGCTGCGAGCACCCGCCGCGCCACCAACTCATCGGACTCGTCGTCCTCGTCCTCGTCCTCAGCGGCACCGTGCACAGCTGCGTGTTCTGCTGCGGTCGTTGCGACGGCGAGTGCCTTCGCAAGGTCGAATTTTGTAGCACCGGGAGAGCCGGCGCAGCAGATGCTGCCCGCTGCGCTGCTCGAGGCGGCACAGGAGGGTGACTGCGACGCAGTGAGGGCATACATAGCATCCGGCGGGCGCGTGGACGCAGTAGACGAGGCATTGCAAGGCTCGATGCTGCACGCCGCGTGCTCGGCGGGGCACCAGCCGCTCGCTACGCTGCTACTCGCGGCGCGCGCAGCCGTTAATTTGGCCGACGTCAACGGCTGCACTGCCCTCTCTGTCGCGTGCTTTGCGATGGCGCACGGCTCGGTGCAACTGCTGCTCGATCATGCTGCCTCGGTCAACTGCCAGGATGCCGTCGGGCTGACGCCGCTGATGGTGGCGGCACTCTCGGGCTCTGTCCAGCTCACGCGCAGCCTGCTCAGTGCGCACGCCTCGCGCGATCTACGCGACCAGCACGGCCAGACCGCGCTCATGTACGCACAGACTAAGTCGCATCTCGCCGTTGTGGCTTTGCTCAAGCGGCGGAGCTACAGCCGGGCTGGCGGCGGGCGCGTCGCCGAGCGACGCACGACGCCGGAGGAGGACGAGCTGGCGGCACGGGCTGCAGACGAGCTTCTCATCGAAGAGGAAGCTGCGGCGGCGCAGGGAGCCGCCGCCGCCGCACGCGCGAAGGCGAAGCGGCGAGCGAGGAAGAAGAGGCCGAGCGGACACGCTCCAAATGGCGTCGACAACGCTGACTCGAGCGAAGCTTCGTCGATCGACCCCTCTTCGGCTGAGCCGTCATTTAGCAGTGACGTGTCCGGGGCGGCATTCTCGGTGCCTGTGCGAGCTGACGAGTACGAATACAGCGGCGCCGACTTGTCTGTTCACAGTGATCCCTCTTCTGGATCCTCTTCTGATCCTCTGATGAGCCTTCATCGACGAGACACTCTCCTTTCCCCATCCTCTTTGGATGCCGATCCACGTGGCATTGAGTCGTCTTCCCCTGCACAACGCCTGCACGAACCCCGCGACTCATGCGAGCCAGCGAGGCACGCTGCCTCGCTTGCTGCGCTCACAGGCGCATCTGCCGGATCACCGTTGGCTTCGGTTGACCCGCGTTACTTATCTCTCTACTTGGCAGAGGCGGTGGCTGCCGAGGCGGTGGCTGCCGAGGCGGAGGCTGCCGAGGCGGCGGCTGCCGCGGAGTCTGTGGAGCAACTTGTTGAGAGCCCGACGTCAGTGGAGGACACACCACTGCCACTGCCACCGCCGCCGCCGCCGCCGTCGGTGCCGGGACCTGCAACAGCACCTTCGCCGCCGCCGCCACCGCCGAGCACACCACCACCACCGCCTTCCAGCGATGCAGCAGCTGCGTCCTCGCTTCAAGCGCAGCTTGAGGCGCTGCAGTTGCGGCTGCGCGAGCAAGAGGAGCGCATGCTGTGCGTCGTCTGCTTGGAGCGAACACGCTCGCACGTACTCCTGCCCTGCGGACACAAGTGTCTGTGCTCCAGCTGTGTGGATACGGTTCTCGGCACGGGCGCCGATGCAGTGTGCCCCCTGTGCCGCACGCCTATTCAAAAGGCGCAGCGGGTGTTCGACACGTGAGAAGCCTCCCCTGCCACGGCCGATCGTTCGCGATCCTGCCGCCCGAAACTGATCGCGCGCTTGGCGCGGGAGACCCCTGTCGTTACCCTGTCGTGTCTCCCCGAGCCGAACCGACGTCGACAAGTCCAAGTCGCATCGTCTCTAGTCTCCGATTATTTCCGGCGCCGGTAATTTGCTCCAATCCGGCGCGGGCGCCGCGCATGTACCTGATACAGATTTACGAGGAGCCGAGCTACCCGCGGTAAGAATATAAGGCCCGGGGGACCATGCCGGGGACGGCCGCGCGTGACTCGGTGGTCGCGAATCGCGTACTTCAATTTAGTTGTGGAATGATGAATGTATAATACAGCTGAACTTCTACAGCTGAACTGCTACGCAGCCCTCGTCGATCCCGAATCCGAGCGGAACACAATCATCGGGACAGGTGCCGCACACGCGACTCGCGTGCACGCACATGTCCATCCGATCCCCCCTCTTGTGCGGCCCATGAACTGGGTTGAATGTGCCGGCAAAGTGGTTCCATCACTTCGACTGTCTCAGCAATGCCGGCACCCGAGCCGGCTCCGCATGGTCCTCTTTGTTCTACCTTCCCACAGAACGCCACCCATTGGCCACCGTCGAGACACGTCGACTAGACGGTCGTCACTCACATCTTGCCGAACGGCTTGCCGAAGAAGCCCTCCCTCCCTCGTTACGGCCTGCCTGGCTCGCGTCCGGCCATGCTACTCATGAGGTGCGTGTGGTAGTGCAACAGCGCGCCTGCGTAGCTCCTCCCCTACTCTGCATTGGCCGTCCACCACTGCTCACCAAGGCGGTCCCACTTGCTACCCTTGGGCGGCGCGAGCGGCTTGGTCCCCTCCTTCTTGCGCCCGCCAAACTTGGACACGATGATCTTGACGAGCTCGGGCACGAGATCATCGTGATCGAGCGGGATGCCCTTCTTGTACGGCTCCAGAGAGAGGAAGGCGTGCTCACCAATTTTGCCGCCTACGAAGAGGTCGCAGCCAGGCACGGCCTTATCCTTCCCCTCGGCCTCGTTGAACTTCTTCGCGGGCGCACCCATGATACCTATGTCGGCCACCTGCACCTGGCCGCACGAGTTCGGACAGCCGGTCCAGTGGATGCGGAGCGGGCGCGGCACCTCGACGAGCGCCTCTAGTTTGCGAGCGACCGCGTCCGCGTTATTCTTCGTCTCCACCAGCGCAAGTCCGCAGAACTGAGCGCCCGTGCACGAGACGGTGTGCCCGATGATGTGGCCCGGGTACACCGAGAACCGGCCAGCGTTCAGGGCCGGCTCGGCGAGGAGGGCATCGACACGCTCGACAGGCACGTTGGGCAGGATGATGTTCTGCTCGACCGTCAGTCGCAGCTCGCCAGCAGAGTACTCGTCCGCAAGCTTGGCGAGCGTGCGGCACTCGTCGGCTGAGAGGCGTCCGACGGGCACGTGCACGCCCACGCGCACGAGCGCCGGGTTGGGCTGCGCGTGCACTCCGAGGAGCTCGCGCCGCTCGAAGAGCGTCTCCGGCTCGGGCTGCGCGCGCTGAGCCAGCGTCGCCAGCTTCGCGCCATTCTTGGCCATCTCCGCCAGCACAGCCTCTCTGAACTTCTCGACGCCATACTCCTCTACGAGCCACATGAGACGCGCCTTTTGACGGTCGCCACGCGCGCCCTCGTCGCGGAAGATGCGCAGGATCGCATCGCACAGCTGGACGGAATGTTCGACCTCCGCCGGCAGCCACAGATCCATAGGGATAGAGGCAGCCACGCGCTTGATACTCATGTACCCTCCGAGAACGACGTTGAAACCCATCGCACCCGTCTCCTTGTGCGCGACGGGCACGAGTCCGATGTCGTTGATATGCGTGTGCGCGTAGTCGTCGCGCGAGCCCGAGATGGCAATGTTAAACTTGCGAGGCAGATTTCCCCACTTGGGGTTGCCACGTGCTCCGGTCGCGCTGTCGATCGTGTACCAATCATTGAGGGCGTCACAGTACGGGCGCGTGTCAACGAGCTCAGCGGGGTCGATGCCCGCGAGGGGCGAGCCGACCATGTTACGCACGTTGTCGAGTGCCGACTGGAACGAGGTCTGGTTGCGCACGTGCAGCCCGTCGATGATCTTGTCTGCGTCCTCGAGCGCGACGCCACGCAGCTGAATGTTCTGGCGCGTGGTGATGTCGACGACGCCGATCTCGGGCCCATAGGGTTCGACGCACTCGGCGTAGAATCGCATCTGCTCGGCGGTGACGATGCCGTTAGGCGTCCGCAGGCGCATCATGAAGCGGCCTGGCGTGCGCTTTCCACGGTGCAGCAGACCTACCCACTTGAGGCGCTGGTCCAGGTCATTCTTCTCAACCTCTTCCCACGTGAGCGTGCCCGCGCGGATGGCCTTGGCGAACTCGTAAACATCGGTGAACGCGGAGGTGCCGTCCTTGGCGAGCTTGAGTTTCTCAATCGGGTTGCCCGTTTTGGCACGCTCGATCGTCTCCTCGGACAGAAAGGAAGTGCCCGTCGGGACTTTGAGCGAGAGGGCGCGCGAACGGCCGACGGCCGGCGCCGGCGCGAATGCAAAGGCGTGGTCCAGCTGTAGCGCCGACGTGGCGTGCAGCGCCGCGACGGATGCGGCAAGGTGCGTGTAGCGCATGATGACGTCGGAGTTTCAGGTGGTCCAAAGACGGACGGGGAGGAGCGAAGAGCATGTCTCTCGGCAAAACTGCAAGTTTGCAGGTCTACTTTGGCAGTCATCATCTTTTTTCTGCATCCACTTGCCAAATCAAGCAATAGAGGACGGAGCTGTGTCCTGTGGGAGGAGCTATTAAGTTCGCACACTGAATGAACGATGAAGAGCGAACATAACATCACAGAGATAGGCACAGCACGAGACAACAATCATCCAGACTCGAGAGTCACACACGTGGCCGTCCGCGAACGCGCGAGAGACGCCGAACTCGCCTCGGCCACATAGCACACACATAGCACAGAGCTAGAACAGTCTTGCAGTCCTTTGTCCTCTCCATGCGTTCTCGCTCGCCTCGGCGAGCGCCTCTGCCTAGCTCTCTAGACCACACGAGCCCCCCAACTGGCTAGAGACGAGCACAACTAGCATCTCCACTCTAGACTGCCATCTGTGGCGCGCACGCCCCCATGCCATCTCCTACGCCCCTGCCCATGCCCCCCGCCTGCCGAGACGTACCTCACGCGCACTCGCCCCTGCTGTGTGCACCGTGTACGGCCGGCGGCCGGCGCCCACGACGGCGCCCATGAAGAGAGGCGCGCGCCTGATCTCGATCGTGATCGCCCCCACCCACACTTACCCTGCACTGGAAGCAGCAGTGCACTTTCGATGCGGCGTGTGGCCGGCTAGAAGCAGTGCACGTTCGCGGCGACGTGCCCGGCCTTCTCGAGGTTCGGCTTGCATGCAAAGTTGATCATCGGAGGCGGGCCGCACATGAAGATCACCGTCTTCTCGGCCGGTTTCGGCAGGTGCGCCTCGACCATCTCCTGGTTAATGAAGCCAATCGAGTACTTCCATGGCTGCTCCTCTGGCTGCACGTCAAGGGTGTACCACACCTGCATGCGATGCCATTTGTGACCGTCAGCGATCATCAGTGTGCAATCAGAGTGCAATCAGGGTGCACTCATCGGGCACTCGCGTGCACTCAGATGGCAACAAGAGGCGCCGCTCACCGATACGCGTGGATCCTTTGCGAGCTCATCGAGGAGATCCTTGCAGAGGATGTCTTCCACAGTCCGGTTGGCGAAGAGGATCGAGATCTTCAGATTGCGCGCCTTGTTGGCGACAAGCGCGTGGCACGTCTGGAGCACGGGGATGATGCCCGATGACGAAGCTCATTAGTGGCAATCAAGTACGATCAAGGGCAATCAAGGGAGATCGCACCTGGAGCACGGGTGTGATGCCCGAGCCGCCGGCGATGAAGCCGATCGTGTCGAAGGGTGTCTTATCCCCCGAGGGTGTGTGCGTGAAGGTCGTGAGCGAGTCGGTGTTGAAGATGCCCTTTGGATGCATGACCTCGGTGTTGAAGATGTACCTGTGGTGAGGGGGAGGCCATCCGTGTGAGGGGAGGTCATCCATGTGAGGGGGAGCCAGTCCGTGGCCATCAGCGGCTGATGAGGGAGGCAATCAGTGGCTGATTAGGCAGGCAATCCGTGAGAGAGGGTCCGTGGCCATCAGCGGCACTCGAGAGCACTCAGCGGCCCTCAGCGGCCCTCAGCAGCAAAACTGGACGTACTCGCCGAGCGGCCCCTTGACGTCGATCGTGTCGCCCTCCTTGAGACCCTCGAGGATCTGCGTGAGCTTGCCTCCCTCGGGGAAGCGCGGGTGCACGTTGGCAAAGTACACCTTGATGACGAAGTCAACGTACCCCGTGCCGCAGCCCATGGGGGTATACGCGCGCATCACGTTGGCGCCATCGGGCCCCTTGGCTCGAATGAAGAGGTGCTGCCCCACTGGCAGCCCGAGCTCATGCTCCTTGGAGGGCAGCTGGAAGCGGAAGACGCGCGTGTCGTGCGAGATCGTCTTCTTCCACTCCAGCGGCAGCGTCACGTACTTGGCCTTGTCGAGGGTGAGAGGCGGACCGGCGGGTGTGGCAGGCGGCGGAACGGGCAGCGCGCCGGCCGGCTTGGCGCCAGCGAGCTCGCCAATGTAGTACTCATCGAGCAGCTTCCACGCCTTGCTGGAGTGCAGCGCCTCGAAGTCCTCTGTGCAGTCCTGGCCGGCGGTGATCAAGATAGAGGCTTCGCCGCCGGGGTGCAGGGGCAGGTACTTGGTCGCGTCGTACACCTGATGAGGGACGCAATCAGACTAGAGCTCAGTGGCCATCCGAGGCACCCACGAGGCACTCACGAGGCACTCGCACCTTCCCCTTGACGACAATCCACACGTCCTCCTTTGTATTGTGCTTGGCAACTTCCTCGAGGGAGTACGTCTTGGCGCTGGCCGGTGGCGCCGCCTTGGGCGCCTCCACGACGGCTGCGCCCGCCTTACCAAACACCCTCTCCTCGAACCAGCCGCCGAAGTTGCCTGGGCCCGCGAGGGTCGGGTGCTGGAATTTTAGGGCGGGCATCTTCGTCCTCGGGTCGATGATGCGGTGTACCTTGACGCGAAAGTAGGAGTTGTTCATCATGCCCATCACATTCCACGTGAGGGCCTCAGGCTGACGATTCATCGCCGCATCCCAGCCGCGGCACAGGAGCTCGGGCGTCTCGCACTCGTAGATCTTGCTCAACGGCACCTCGAGCTTGAAGAAGACCCAGCACCAGTAACGGCCATACCTAATGAGGGAAGGTCATCGGAGGCACTCAGAGACCATTCCATGGTACTCGCGGCGCCGTGGTTGAGCACACGTACTCGGTAGGCGTCTCCGGGTGTGTGAGCTCAGACAGAGTCCATGACTTGCCGCCGTCGATCGAGACCTCGACGCGGATCACCTTGCGCCCGCCGCCGGTGTAGCAGTACCCGCTGATCGGGTACGTCTGATCCGGCTTGCTCAAAGGAACGACTTCGAGGTGGCCCGGGTAAGCGATGGCCGAGTTGATGTTGAGCTCGTTAATGATGTAATCGGGCTTGTACCACCAGCCCTCGGCGTTGGCGATCTCGGCGGTCACGTGCTCGGGCAGCACGCGGTTGTCGTTGAAGTGGAAGAAGTTGTCGCTCTCCTCCGTGGTCACCTGATGAGGAATGCAATCAGAGGCTCATACGCTCCCAGGACAATCAGAGGCCATCCGAGGGTCATCAGACGGTCCGAAAAGGGTCATCAGAGACGCAACCTGACACGTAATCACGCACCGTGATTTCGTTGAGCCATTTGATCATGCGACCGCCGATGTACCCGGGGATGATCAGGCGCAGCGGGTAGCCGTGATCAGGTGTGAGCCGCGCGCCGTTCTGCTCCCAGGCCAGGAGCACGTCGCACGCCGGATCCATCGCCGTGAAGTAGGTGATCGAGGTGCCGTACCGGCCCTTGGGCATCTTCTCTACCCCGACGAAGCACACGTGGTTCGCGCCCTCCTTAGGCGTCTTGATGCCGCAGGCTTTGAGCACGTCGCACAGACGCACGCCCTTCCACACCGAGGTGCCGACGCCCGAGGCGCCCCAGTTGAAGCCGATAGTCTGCGCGGTGAGGTTCTCCTCCTTGCGCCGGTTACCCGCGCACACGAGCGTGATCGGCAGCTCGCGTGACGGCAGCTTAAGAAGGTCATCCATGGTGAACGTCGTGGGCTTGCCCACGAGGCCCGTGACGCTCAGCCGGTGCTCCTCCCACTTGATGTTCGGCACGGCGCCGTGGTTGCGCACGTAGTGCAGCCTGCACGCGGCGAGAGCCGACGGCCGACCACACAACAAGCACGCTCAGATAGAGCGGCGTGCCGATGAAGCGCATGCCCAGGCACGCAGAACGCACGCCCAGGCACGCAGAACGCACGGAAGTGGCGGGCAAGCTGGAACGCCTTTGCAGGGCAGCAACGAGGCATAAAGCTGGCACTCACGCAGCAGGTGTGATGAAGCCACACTCCATGAGCTTGGGCAGCGGCGGCTCGACGTTGAAGGGGTGCTTGCCGGTTAGGCGCACGAGATCAGGGTGGCGTGGGATCCAGTTATCGGGCGTGTCTTTGTCCCTCTCGTCAATATCCTTGAGATCGATCTCCGTGGAGTGGAGCGGCGATGGGATTGTCATAGATCCGACGCCGGACGACATGCTCAGTGCTGAGATGGGAGCGATCTACGGGAAGAAGAGCCGCACTTGCAACTTCGTACGCGGGAGACAGCGCGGGAGAGAGTTTCCTTAAACAACCGAGAGACATGGACGCGTTTCCAAACAGGGACAGCAGCCACCAAGATTTAAAGAGCGTCGTGGGGTGGTGGCGGCGGCGGAGTTGCAGATAATATATTAAACATCCCCGACGGATCCTCTCGTGACCTTTGACGAAGTCGGCGTCGAAGGCACACACACGCGAGGCGCAATGGACGACGATGGCGCTGATCTCTCGGCTTACCCGGTTGATGCGCCGACGGACGTGACCGCTGCAGTGAGGGATGCACGAGCTTGCCTGAAAGCGTGGCCCACCTACACGCTCGACGACGTAAGCAAGCACAGGACCAAGGACGACTGCTGGATTGTTGTCAACGACTGCGTGATAGACATGACATCTCACGTTCGTAACCACCCGGGATGGAGCAACGGCAGCAAGGTGTCGACTTTGCTCGCCATCTTGTCGGCCATGGGACAAGACTGTACCGATGATTTTGAGACGGTCCATTCTCAGCATGCAAAACGACAGCTTGTGGCCTTCAAGATTGGTGTGCTCGAGCAGCCAAATAAAGGTGTGCGCAGCATACGATACCGAACGTGGGAGGAGCTCGAGGCCGCAGGAGTGGTGTGATCCATTCGACACAAGAAATGCGAGGCACCTGCACCGTCCATTCTGCACCTGCACCGTCGCCAACTGAAAGGTGAGGCACTGCGACTCGACCTTGTCAACTCGCCTGCAAATGGCTTGATCTCATCGCGGTCAACACGCGCATCACCGCCCGCGACCCGGCGATGGACTGCATCCACTCGCACAAAGACGAGCTCCTCAGGGCGTGGCTGCGTACTCGAATCATCTCGTCTCCGTGCCTGCAGATGGCGGTTACATGGGCGCAACGACCGGCGCCTAGCCGGCCGACAGCTCCGCGGCGGGATACGTGCGGATCTTTGGTCCTTGAAAATGGGGAAAGATACGGGCCGCTTAGAGCCTTTCATTGTAGATCAAAACATGAACCAACATTGTCACACAGGGCATTCAAGGACGGGAAAGGTTGCCACCGCGCACCGAGTCACTGTCGGACACAGCCACGCTGTAAAACACATGTACATGCGGGTACACGGTAGGCCGGCGCCTGCTCAAATTGTAAGAGTTCAATGGGCCAGAATCGCAGACCGCATGCATCGTACGGCAGATTCACTCGGGAGTGGCAGAGGAGCGGCGGAGCGGCCGCGAAACGACTTCGCGAGGTCTACCACATCACGATGTGCGCAGCCCTTTTGATGGCTGCAGATGCTCAACTCTTCTTCTTCGTCGTCGAACCCCCAGTCGTCGCCGCTCTGGCCCTCTTCTCTTCGGCCTCCCGCTCGCCTTTGGTTGACATCCGATCCGCCTCCTCGCGCAGCTTCTTCCGCCACTCCGAGTCCTCCATCTTTTCCGTGAGAAGCGACCCGATCCACATTGCCATAAGCATCCAAGTCGCTGTCTTTGCCCAAGCGCTGGAGTCCATGTGCGGGAACATCGCGAAGGTGATTGCCACCGGCATCAGCATCGACTTCAATGGTGGCATCCTTGTCGGCATGAGCGAGCGGATGAACGCTGCCATCCTCGAACGCGGTTGGTCGACGAAGAGGCTCGCGGCACGAAAGGGGGACGCGCCCTCTCGCGCTAGTCTCTCGGCAATTCGTCACAACTTTCGGGAAAAGGACACATGTTCACTCAACCTTTCCACGGTGTGTCTGTGTCTCAATAACTCACTCACTCACTCACTCAACTAGGAACCCTAATCATTAATCGCGTACTTCTTGTTAAACGTGAGAACCACGACGCGAGTGTGATCGTAAAATAAGTTTGATCGCCGATCCTCAGCGTATGTGCGTGCAGAAATAATATGATGCACTTAAATGAAGTTTCGTTACAAAGTTGCCGCTGATTTCTATCCGCGGTCTTGGAACTCTCCTTTTTTGGTCACTCTTTAGACGCAAGCGAGAGACAAACACACAGACCGTCCGCTCGTGACTTCGGGCCTTTTGCATCGATCTGCATCCGCCATGCCGTCCGTGGAGGAGCTTGAGAAGGAGGTTGACCGGTGAGCCCATGCCCACGCACCATCTCGCGTGTCTTTCTGGATGTGCTTGCGCTTCACACTGACTCATGTGGAACGCTTCCCGATGATGCGCGCGCAGGCTCCACGACCTGGCTGAAAGCAAGGGCATCAACTCCCGCGGCACCAAAGACATCTTTGGGTGAGTCATCAACGCTAGCAAACGCGACCTCCGCGAACTCCGCGAACTCCGCGAACTCCACGAGCGCGCGCGTTGCCACCTGCCCCTCCACGCGCATCGTCCAAAATCCCTCGAGTACCCCCCTACCGCCTCACCCAACTCATTCAAATTCCGTGCCGCATGTGCTCCCTCGCCTGTCGTGTTCGTGCGCGCAGCAATGTCTTCCCGTACCCCGTCAACGCCGAGCACAAGTCCAAGGTCTTCACCACGGTCCTCTGGACGTGCAAGCAGCCTCACATGCGCACCTTCTGGGCCGCGTCCTGCGGCTTCTTCGCCACCTTCTTCTCGTGCTTCGCGCCGTCGGCGATCGGCTCGTACATCAAGCGCCCAGCGCCCGAAGGCCTCGACCTCACGGCCGAGGAGCTCGTGCTCGGTGGCAACCTGGCCGTCACCGGCTGCATCCTGATGCGCTTGGTCGCCGGCGTGATGTGTGACCGAATGGGTGCTCGAAAGACCTTTGCTATCTTCTTGGCCGTCGGCTGCCCGGGCATGATCCTCATGATGTGTGCAACGACCCCCGGGCATTTCATCGGCGCACGCCTCCTCATCGGCCTCTCGCTCGCGACCTTCGTGCCCTGTCAAGTGTGGGTCACCCAGTTCTTTGACAAGAAAGTGGTCGGCGGCGCCACCTCCACCGCCGCCGGCTGGGGCAACGCGGGCGGTGGCTTCACGCTGCTCGTCATGGGCCAGCTCATGCTCTTCCTCCGCGACAGCACGGGTGACATCAGCCTCTCGTGGCGCGTCTGCTTCATCCTCCCCCTCGTCATGCATATTCTCTCGATTATCTTCATCATGTGTTGCCGCGACCTTCCGGACGGCTCATACAAGGACCTAGAGACCTCGGGCGCGAAGCAAAAGGCCAAGGGCAAGTTAGGTGGCGACGTGGCCATCATCGGCTTCACCAACGTGAACGCGTGGATCATGTGCATGACCTACGGCCTGTGCTTCGGCATCGAGCTCACCATGAACAACCGCCTGACCGACTACTTTGAGAACTACTTTGGTCTCCCGAACGAGCAGGCCGGCCCGCTCGGCGCCACCTTCTCGCTCATGAACCTCTTCGCGCGCTCGTGGGGCGGCCTCCTGTCCGACTGGTGTGCGGCTCGCTGGGGCCTGCGTGGCCGCCTCTGGGCCATGTGGATCATCCAGGTCTGCGAGGGCCTTATGTGCATCGCCACGGGCGCCGTCACCATGAATTACGATGGACCGCACATGCCCAAATACAACCCCATCAAAGACGGACTCCCAACTTCGGTTGGGAAGATCGTCAACGGGACCTGGGACGCGCCGGACTGGGCGGGCTACTCGACCACCTTCACCTTTGCGAACCGCAAGGTGGCGCCCTGCGACTCTGACTTGGTCAAGTCGCCCTCGCACGGCTGGGTCGGCGAAGTGTGGACGCCGATGCCCATCCCGGTCAACACGTTCATCACCGTCCGCGACCCGGCGATGAACTGCATCCACTCGCACAAGGACGAGCTCCTCGGGGCAACGCTCGCGTGCGTGATTATCTTCTCCATCTTTGTGCAAATGGCAGAGGGCCTGCACTACGGCGTCGTGCCGTACATCTCGCGCCCAGCGCTTGGCGTCGTCTCGGGCATCATCGGCGCGGGAGGCAACGTCGGCGCGGTCTACTCGGGGCTGGCCATCATCCCGGCCAAGACGCGTTACGACGAGGGCTTCATCCGGCTCGGATGGATTGTCGTCGTCACATCTGTCTCCATGTTCTTCCTCTATTTTCCCGAAGAGGGCGGCATGGTCCTCCCCAAGGGGCTCTGTTACGATCCACAGCTCGTCAAGCCCAAAGCGGGCGCCAAGGGTTCTGACGAGCTCGACTTCAATGCCCCGAAGGAGGAGACGAACAAGGCGGTGACCGTCGTCACTATTGAGGGAGTACCTACAAGCACGAGGACGGCTTCGACGGCTTGATCACGTTTGCAATACAATCTGAACGGCGCACAAGGCGCCTACGCATATCTCGCGCTGATGGCGCAGTAAAGATGGCGCAGTGAGGGGGTACTCTGGCCAAATGACTCTGGCATGAAGCGCATATGGGCGCGTGAGGAACATATGGAATCCGAGATGCACATGGTCGGAAGAAGTGACCTGCGGGATGGGAATTATGACGGCACCCGGCGTCTTCACACGGCTTATGTCTTCGATAGGGTCCCAGAAGGCAGGCGGCTCGGGCAGTGCAACGTGAAGAGTAGATGGGCGGGGAGACTGAGAAACCTCTGCTCTCTCAGCTGCTCAGCCGACTGCCCGGGGGGGGGGGGGGTCGGGGTCCCGGGGACCGCCTACGTGAAGGCCTT